>VXBO01003767.1:120611-168232 GCA_013400135.1 Rhinoptilus africanus | reverse complement strand
GCCCTCATTCCGTATGCGGCACGGCGCCTCCTGGTTGGCCGGCGCCGGGTGGCGCGCGGAGCCGGGCTGGCCGGCAGCGGTGAGGCGGAGACGGGGTTACTACAGGTCACCCGCGGCGGTGGGCGGGGCCGGGGCTCCGCCTCACTGCGCGTGCGCGTCCGCCGCCGCGCGCGCCGCCCTTAGGCGGAAGCACCGGGAGCGGGAGCGGCGTGGCGCGGCCCGGCCCTTCGCCACCGCCGGAGATTACCGGGCCTCTCTGTTAAAACGCCTGTTAATTACCTCCCGCAGCCAAGGGTAACTGCGGAGACGTGCGGGGGGTGTAACGTTAACTGTGCCGTGGGTGAGGAAATAATGCCCTGTTACCTGCTGTTGGCTGGAGCCCCGATAGACGTTAATACGCGTATTTTTGAGCAGCGTCCCGATTAACTTATGTAAAGTGGTGAACTTGTAGAGCCCCCTCTGCAGGGTCGGGGGGAGCGGAGCGGTGGCGGGGGGCTAGAGGGGCTCTCGTCGGGGCCCCCGTGATGGCACAAGGCCGGGCTGTGGCCAGGGCACCCGTGGCGGTACGAGGCTGGGCCCAGTCCCTGGTGATGGGGAGCCCCAGGGGACACGGGCCGAGGGCCACGTCCCTGCCCCTGTGCCGGGGAGGGCTGTCCCCCTCCGCCAGCCTGTCTGCCCGGGGCCCCGGTTTAAAATCCAGAGCTGCTGCGAGAGCTTCAGCATCTGAGGTCGCCGTTGAGACTTTTACAGAGCCTGAGGTTTTAAACAAAGGTGTCGTTAGTGGCAGCCGCTGCCGAGGCCTGTGACGTGGGTCTCTGCTGGCAGAACGGAACAGAGACCGTGCATTTCACATCGGCTGTCATCAAAGCTGGCGTCACTCGGAGCAAGTTTTGGTTAGTGCTGCTGGAGGCTAGGTTCCTGTTTAACAATTACTGGGGGCCTCCTTTATCAATATTGACTCATCCAGATCCTGCAAATCTCCTGTCAGAATTTAACCAGCATAATACATGTTTTAATTTAACCAGCATAATACAATACTGAAAGACAAAATAAATGAGCACCTGCCGAAGATAAGCAAAATTAAAGCAACATAAGAGAAGAAGGTTTCAAGGCCCAGAAGAAAGATTTAATTGCAGCGTTGTGTGTCTGCAGTGGTGGCAGGCGCTGGTGCTTCAAGGGTTGGGTTTGTTTTCCCTCAGTATGTGCTCCTCTCGCACTCCCCTCGGGGCTGGACGGCCCAGCGGTGTGAACTGCACAGCACAAGGGAGGGAGGCGCGGGATGGAAAAGCTCAGGATAGTAGTCCCAACCCAACCTCACCTACAGATCCTCAGGCAGTGACTTACTTCATACCATTTATAGTCTATGCAGCTGACCACCACGCACGGCGTATGTCCCACAAACAGTCCTTCCTTCCGCCTCACAGATAACGACTTTCAGAGAACAAAGCAGCGGTTGCATCTATGGTCATCTGCAGAGCCCTCAAGTGGTGCTGACACTTACTAGAAGCAAACTAATCCAAAAACCAAGCCTATCACTTCGATTACTGGAAAAAGCACTTCCAAGTGTTTAGAACAGGAACAAAAGAGGTTGCCACTGGCAGCTCTGAAAAGCGGGACAACATTATCCACAGGAGTTATCTGAGCTATAAAGGTCATGAGCTAACTAGTAAATCCTAACAGGTTTTGAAGTTTTCATTTATTAGTGTTTAAACCAATTTCTAAGGAGTTATGATTAAAAAGACTGAACTGTGTCCAGTCCATTGGTCTACAATGACATTTCTTAAACTGTCCCCTGTACCAATTGGTGCTGGCGGCTGCTGGGGACAGTACTCCAGGCTGGATAGCCTCGTCCCTGGCAATCCCTGTGGCTCCTAATTCAGCTCAGCAGCACAGATGAAAGATTATCTGCAGCCCGCACCGATTAAGCAAGACACCTAAGGTTTAAAAATATAGACATATATACACAACAATGTATTGATTTGAAAAGATTTCTAAATGTATTCATTATTTTCTTGAGATTCTATATAGATTTCTGACATTTACATATAGCATAGACAAAGCTTTTCATGGTATCAGGGCTTTTACCACATCCTTTTGCTTAAATGTAGTTTTTTTACAGAGCAGGGCTTTGGAAGATACTGGTATAATGTGTTATTTCCACTGTAACACTTTTCTTGTACACATCTGTGCTGAGTATCTCGTAAGGAAACCAAAGAATTTGGGGTTTTATAGTAGACACAATAGTCATCTATAAAGTGATTGATAAATTTTGTTTATAATTGGAAATTTAAACTGCCCGAGACAAATACAATAGTGACTGTGGGAGACCTTTCCTATGCAAGCTCTGTGCAACAATAGGAAATCACAAGTTAAAATAGCAGCTGATTTATATTTTAAATAAAAAGTCACAATAGTACAATTAAAGGCAGGAAAGAGGTTCCTGTATCACCCTCGAGCATTCAGACAGGGAAGCAGTATCTGTGAAAACATTCATGGCTCCTACTAACCACATTCATGTATTCACAAATGCTTGTTTATTTTTTTAAAAAATTTCCAGAAGCAAAAGCTCATTAACCATTCTCACTTTCCATTTTAAAAAGTTTCAGGCATCCAGTCAAAGAGAAAAAATAAACACTGCCATATGTTTTGATCAGCAACAGAGAATGAATAGCAAGTAGTAAATAGCAGGAAAGATTGCAAGTGATCTTATGAAAATAGTGATTTGGAAATACAGCCAGCTGACTCATGGGGAAAGGGAACAGAAAGCCAATGTTATATTTGGCCGATTCTAACTAATATCCAAGGGGAATTAGTAAAAACAAAACCACGAGCCGTACTGAAAGAGGAGAGTCTATGAATGGGTAAATACGCATGGAAGGTTGGCATTAATCTTTGATGAGGAGGCTGCTGCCTACTGATACTCGGAAGGAAGCGAGAGGGGGGAAAAAACCCAGCAGTGTCACAGATATATCAGATGTGAGAGCTTCTAGCTAAAAATCCCTGGAGGGACACAAACAAAATTAAGTACTTCAAGAAGGTACATATGGTTAAACTAAAACCAAATTGACTTCTTATGTGAAATAAGAGACAATTAAAGATGGGCTCGGGTAGGACAAAGCTCGCAGTCTGCATGGAATATATTTCATTGTAACCTTCAAACTTGTGAAAAATAAATGGCTATAATTAGCAAGCTTTCTCCATGACTCATTAAATAATTGATCGCTACAAATTAATACAGTATTACTCTAAATTAATTGAATTTTAACTAAAAAGAATGTAATGTTTTTAAACTGTTTACTTAGAACTTATTTTGCTTTGCTATAAACAATAACCAGTTCGACAAAGGGACTCGTATCTCTGGACATTTTTAATTAAACAATCAAACTGGCATTGTAATAGTCTATTTCTAAAGATATCCTGCTAGTGTGGCATTTTGAACGCCCTCTTGAAAGACAGAGAGATCTGAGCTGACACCGAAGGGGCAGGAAGAACCAGCTGGGGTGCGGGTGCTGGCAGCAGAAACAGCTCCTGTTCCCGAAGTGATCATTCCCAGAACTGTTAATCTGGGGGTGTTGTTTTAAAAGTTGGAAAAACACTGCTAGAGCAAGCAGCATGCGGTTTCGATGCTAAATAGTCTCCACGTACATATCAGTACGTTTGACTCATTTTTATCCGTGAAGCTTTTGGTTTCCAAATAGAGGAACGAATGAGTAAGTTGCTAAGATTAAATTGGAAGGCAGCAAACTCCGGCAACATCCCCCAAATGATTAATTATTTAGTAGAACATTTGGTAACGTGGGCATGCCCAAAGCTACTTCTCACAGAGAGAGATTGATGACATTAATAATAAGGTGATCAAGGGTACAGTGTAAAATTTATCACCATTTGACACAGCTCAGCTTTGCTAATGCTTGAGTACTTCTTTAAATTCCTCGCTTCTATTTTCTCATACCACAGATACGTTGCCGACCTACTGCGATAAATCAGAGTGCCATTCAAGTATTAATAGTGTGACAAGCCCCCAAAACTGAAATTTCCAACGAGTGGAAGCATGTCAATGGGTTAGGATCTGTAAAACGAGCTGCAAGGCACACTCTGCAACACTGCCGCACCCTGGAGCCGCCACGCTATGAGAAATTGTGTCGCCCATGGAAAACCAGAGGCAGGATTAAAAATAGAATGTATTTCTGATCTTGAACTTTCTCGCTCAAAAGCCGCCTGTCATTTTCTAGGCCAGCGAAACGTTACAGTGGAGCTGACAGCATCAAAGGCAGCCAAGAGGAATCCGAAGCATCAGACAATGAACAGTGACTCCAGCCTGCAGGAACAAGGTGATCCTTATGGGCTCCAAAGACAGCAATGTCCTGAGCAACCAGTGTCTTACAAAGCAATTTAATCATCAAATAGACCATAAAAACATCCAAGCCCAGGTCCAAGGTCCATGTCTGAGCCCTCAACTTGTACACCAGCGGCCAGACAGGCCGGGCTCCCTGGCACCTCGCGGGGTTTGCTCTCTGGGCATGGAGGCTTCAGGCACCGCAGCCCAGTCCACCGACACCCCTTCCAGCCCCGGCTCTGCCGGGCACAGCACAGGTTTAAGATTGCTTCTTTAAAGCAGAACTGGCCACAGACCCCTTTTGCTTTTTAGACCACCATAGTAAGACTCACCAGATTTGTCTGGATTACTGTCCTGGTTTGAGGTAAAACAGAACCAACTTTCTGTTCAGTAATTTTACTTCGTAGCTAGGCCTCTTCTAACTCTGAAATTAACAGCATGTTGTGTCGAAAATGATTCACTTTCAGAGTGATAAGACCAATGTTTACAGTTTGTGCCAAGGAATGGTACACAGAGAGGCTCTTGCTTATACTTATTGCTATAACAACCACAGTCTTATCATTTCATTATTTGCCCCATTGGAGGGTCGGAAGCAGAAAAGCGTAGAGGAGTCTCACCAGCGGGGAGGAGCGGACAGGACAGGTGACCAAAAAACTGACCAACAGGGGTACTCCATCCCATCTGCCCCATGCTCGGTATAAAAGCTGAGGGATCAGAGTCAACGCTCTTCCTTCAATGGCTGACGTCCGAGGAGGACCCTGTCTGTTCACCTGCCTTTGATCCCAATCCACGTGTTCCTGACTCCAGCTCTGGAACCCAGTTCCCACCTGTCGCTAAGTCCCGTCTGGGACTTCTCCAGTGCCTGCCGGTGACATCATCCTGGGAGCTTAATACAGTTTTGTATATACTGTATCTATTTCATTATTTTCCTTTTTATTTTATTACTAATATTTCATTAAAGTAGTTTAGTTTCTTCTAAACTCGTAAATCTCTATCTCTCCTCCTCCTCTCCATGTACGAGAGGCTGGGGGGGGAGCATCTCTTGCCGCATTTTGGCCAATTTGGCCAAAACCATGACAATTACCCTGGGTCTGCCTGCTATTTGAGAAGGAAGAAGGAAAAAAAAAAGCCGCTTCCCAGGACAGACAGGCTTGCCTCTGCAATTCTGAATAAACAACCATGGCAAAGGAGTGCTGTTACCGACAGCCGGTAGTTATAAACCCTGTAATGTGACAGTAAGTGGCTAAAACAATCCAAGAGCGCGTTCCTGCTGTAGCAGGTGAACGTTGCAATGGCTTCTGATATTTTGCTTTTTTGTTATGGGTTTTGTTTAGTCAACTACTGTGCATTGTTCTCATAAAACCAGACCATTTTACAGTCTAAGACTTTAAGCAGAAAACCAACGTGGCCAAGGTTATTTGAGAAAAATGAGGTAAACTACCGAGTATTTGGCAATTTGGGAAACACCATGAATTAATCAGGTGCTCGAATATACCTGAGATGTGTTCTGGGAAAAGGTCCCCATTTACCTGTCTCTTGTGCAAACCACATTCACGGTTGAACTTCTCCCTCACATTTGCAATGTTCTTTTTTTTTTTGTCATGCCTGTTTAACAATGTCATGAAATAAGTCACTACTGCCCCAGCATATTTGTATAATGTTACTTCCAAGATTTAAATCTGAGAATCCTAACTAACAGGAAGAGTTTCAAGCTGAGAGGCAGAAAGAGGGTGAATGAATGCATTTTCTCTCTCTGGGATATTAGGTAGAGATAAATAAAAAAGATGGTTCAGAGCAATCAGGCAGAAGTTGTGACTAAGTGTAACAGTACTGAATTAATTTATACTGAACTTGGTTATATTGATAATCAATACAGAATTATAAAGGGAGGAGCGAAAGGATTTAGAGTCCTGCTTGAACTATGAAGAAAGCCACAAAATCGTTCAAGCAATGGGTGCATACAGTGTAGGTTCACCAGAAGGTGAACCTCTGACTATGGAGAAGTTATTCCTGGAAAAAAACAAAGGCAACCTCTGTATACAAAGAGGTAGCTGTGCTGTCTATCTTGTGATGTGAAAGAATCAAAAGTATAGTATATATTTTGAAAAAGAAAGCCATTGCAGTAAGTCCCAGGTCTGGTGTGTAAAAATCAAATGGTTTGTGCCTCACAGGCCCCAAGGTGCTGTTGATCGATACACTCAGAGCCTGATTAATCAAACTGCGTAGTGAATTCATATATCAAAACGATTTTGAATCCTAACACCTGCATCTGATTTCATTTTGGCAGAACAAATCAATCATTTCAATACCCATGAAATTTAGTCCGCAAAAATTAAGTTCATTGAACCTTTCCTTTGTAGTGCAGTACAGCAGCGCTTGGATAGAACTGTGAGGCTTCAAAAGAATGGCTTTCACTCTGCTTTGTGTAGCAGGGAGCAACTCCTTTCCCCCTGCCAGAGATATGGAAAGGAAGCCATCCCACTGATTTCACCAAGCCGAAACAGTGGATCCTTCAGGAAGTGAGGGATGTAGCAGAGGTGTCCCGTTCTGCGGGCCATGCTTGCCGCTGCCAGGCTGGCTGCTGCTTGGCACCTGCTTCGCTTGCATTCAGTGTGGTGTGTCCATCACACTTCTGTAGGACACTTTGGAGACACCGAAGCCCCACAGCAGCGGAGCAGTAGACCTGAGACAGGATGGTAGAGAATGGGAGGGTGGAAAAAGTTAACTATTTCCTTAAAGCCTCATTTATGATGTTTGTACATGCATAAAAACAGGGATTATTCGGGGCCTTATGTGTCCATGGGTTCTTTGGAGCAATGCGGAGCAGAATGTCGGATCTGCTCAATTAGACATTCACATTGTTCCTTACTGATTGCATCAGACATTCCCTACAGCCGACTGCTTAGGGGAGCCTTCGCTCTTCAAGTTACTCCTCAGTAATGATAACAGGAGGTTTATTTCAGTTTTCACTGATGGACATACTCCTTTGCTGCATAGCAATTACTTAGATAGAGAATATCTGGTATCAGAAACAGCGGGCAATGAAACAACATCACTAGCAGCTAGATCTTATATGCCTAATAAAGACTAATTGCAAAATTCAAGACATTTTAAGGCTATCTCACTGCAATGTGCCAGAGAAAGGGATCACTGGTTTAAAACCAAAGAAAAATAATTTCTAAATCAAATACTAATATACATAAATGCACACTAACATTCTATTCTATATTACAAAAGCATATTAGAAAACATTTTAGAAAACATAAAAAGCATTAGAAAGCATACAGAACTTTGCACTCACAGTAGCAAGTAAAATCAGAAAATACAGAGAATAAAGAGAAAATATACAGAGAACAAAGACAGGAGGATTGAAGAGAAAGATCTCATTCAAGAATTCATAGCTGGAGGTGCAATAATAAAAGTATGATTTTTAAATCCTCCTACGTCTTGGCATTATTCTGCAGTAAATCTAAGAAGGCGTAAATGACTGAAGAGAGTGTGATCTCTTTGATGATTAAAGTGATACAACACTCTGAGTTCAGACACGGGGTGGTTTGGGTTTAGGGAAAATTGGCCGGTAATATCTAGGAACACATGGAGTGTTCATCCTCACCTGACACAGGAAAGGTCTAAGGATTAGAAGGATTAAGATTAAGGAAGACAGTTGGTGTGTGAGGAAGCCTCTAACCACACTTGCTTAACAGCACAGAGAGAGGACATCTGCGTACCACGGTCTGCATCACTGCAAAATGTTTGCTTCGGCAGCTCATGGATCACATGTGTGTTCTTCAAAACACAGTACCTCTTCCCTCCTCTGATGTGACTAAGACACAAACATTGCTAAGGAATGAAAGTAGAATATATGCAAATGTCTATAAAAATCAGGAACAACAAATACTTTGTACGTGCAGTGAATATTTTTAAGGGATTGTTCCCCTAAATCTTTCCCTTAGGAGACCAAAACTCTATTACATTTGCAGGAGAACATCATAATTCAGAGAAGGCTTAGGTCTTGAAAGGGTGAGCCAGCTTAAACACGAGCAGTATTTCCTCCTGTACGCTGGACCTTTCAGGAGACAGACAATGCCAAGAAGTTCCAACCCCTGTCCAAATAGCCATTACCTTTGGCAAGAAGACAACGACCATGAATTTATCCTCTCAAAATGCAAATAACTCACAAAAGATATTCTGGGCTGGTCTTTGCTAGCCAATTAAGCACGGGAAGGGCACAGTGTGCTCAGTACTCGGTGTGGACACACACCATCGCCTCACTGTGCCCCAGCTCTCAGCCGACAACACGATAGCGCGGGTATTCACAGAGCCCTCCTATAAACAAAAAAAATGTGTGGTTTTAATATATTAAGCTTTCATATTTATGCCAGCTTGGGAAAAAAATGGGCATACTTTAGCTAGTGATCACCTAGTTACTCACTGTAAGGTTTTTATGCCGTATGTGCACATTGTTTAGTATTATTTGGGTTGTTTTTAAAGGTATTTTGTCTCATCTATTTCTCTAGTTGAGACAAAAGCCTGGGATTTTAAATCATCGTCATTAGTGCAGCTCACCCAAGGTCATGTTCTCACATAACCTGTTCTGCTCCTGGGAGACGGTTCTGAGAGCTGAATTGCAGGTACTGACTCAGCTCCATTTTTCTTCCAGGATGGGATGCTAACACAGGCAACAGCTTCGTTTTTGCTTGTAGCAAGGCATTGCTGCTCACCGTGGAAGGGTTTGGCAATAATTGCTTCTTATGTAAACAAGCAGAAAGGAACGATGTGTTCTGGAGGCCTAAATAGAAGTCTTGTTAATTTACTGAAAACATGCACAGATGTAAAATCTTGCACCTGATAAACATTAAGTCATTATACACTTAAAGTTCTATTTCACCTCTTAAGTTAAAGCAATAAGAGCAATTAGTTTTGTAGTATGCTGCCGTGTTAGGAATAGCTGCAAACTATGGGGCTGGTTTAGCACACAGTATTCTTAGAATAAATTAGAGCACAATTTTTTCATGATTTTAAGTCTGTAATAGACGACTAGGCTGCTCTGGTGATACTGTAATTAACAGTGGTGTAAATGTAATATGAATAACGAATGTAGTTACTGAAAGTACATTGTGGAATATCTAATCAATGTGTGAAATCTGGATGCCTTTAGGATATGATCATCTGGAAGAACTGTCATTAGCTGTCATTTCCTTTGCTCCTGCCGAGGCAAAGAAAGCATGATACAAACCATTGAGAACTAATATTTATCAAGAAACTGTTTTTAAAAAGCCTTAAACTCTCCTTCTTACCTCCTAGTTTTTCTCATGCAAGGTATACCAGGTTTTATATGAAGTTTCCTCTGAGTATCTCAAAGAAAAAACTCCTGGGAAAAAAGATGCTTAACTGATCCATCCTTATTTCTATCTTTAACAGTTTCCAACACCAATTCATGAAGCCCTTTATACTTATTTATTACTCCATCCTTCTCCTCCTCATTCCACAGCACTGAAGGTAACAATCACCATCACAGTCATTACGCCATGGAAAAAGCATTTATTTTTAAAGCTAGAAAAAAATCCAGCTTGCAGCTGGATTTTAGAAATTCATTAGTACTATTCTGTGAATATACAAAGAATCATGCAGCGAGGAACAGATTACACCCCACTAACCTTATTTAATATTTTGATATGATATTTAGTAATATCTTTTGCTTGGAGGAACACTAAATAGTCACACTCTTCATTTTTAGGCACCAAATGATCTCTCAACCTGCTGAAAAGCATCTCTTCCAAAACACTTCTAGCCTTCACCATCAACCTTGGGGGAACATTTTCCTACATTTCATTTGCCAGAGTCAAGTACAAAAGAAAAACTAGTCTTCATCTAGAAAAACCCTAGCAAATAAGACATCAGTGCTTATATTAACAATACCTGAAATCTTGACAGGCCCCAAATCCAGAATGCAAAGGATGCAATCTTAGATTTGCTATTAACATTTTTTAGATTTTCTGTGGTGCAAGTAAAGATTTTATTTTAAAAAATTGAGGCTTACAATGTGGCTTTCAAGAGACATTTACCGCCTACAGAACCCAGTCCCTAATTTAGGAAATAAATGAATAAATAAATAAATATATATATGTACACACACACACATATGCTGTGATATCATGGCTACCGTAAATCCCAAAGAAGTCATGTTTGAAGTGCGCAGCTGGAAACGCAGGCAGATCTGCCACTGGCAGGTTGAGAAGCAGGCGTTATGTTTCAGCAAGAGCTCTTTTAAGAGAGCTCAACCAAACTGGTGCTGGGGAAGGAGAGGCCAACAAACGGGTAATCCTCCTGCCGAACTAAACTTTTGGGTCCCTTGAAAATTCTGGGTTTTCCCTTTCTGCAAGAACTGTATTCCTCATGTACAGCTTCATCTGGAGCGGCCTGTTCCCAGGACATAACTCACCTGCTCCAACTCAGCTGCTGTAACCCCTGATCTCCATCACCCTTGCCCTTTTTCTTCATCTTCATGGCTTGTTGTGGTACATGGAACATAGCCCTTCATCTTACAGCAGTTGCACTAGACTTGGATCAAAGTTTAGAGGCTGGCAAATTAGCATGGGAGACTCCAGCCACAAGCAAAAGGCCTTTTCATACTTCAAAAACAACATGCATACTTCTGCTGCCGTGTAACTAAAACCACAGTTACGGTTAGACACATGATGATGAGTAACAAGGATGCAGATTACTGGCTCTTGAGTGCATGGAGATGTGTTCACGCCATCCGAAATGCGGACACTGCCAGGATTCATCATTTGCTTTTAGTGACATCTCCCCCTACGTGCTTTTATTTTTTCCATCGTGAGCTAAAATTTCAAAGTGTGACAGTAGGAGCTAGTTATGGATGTCCTGAACTGACAAACAAGTGGTAATCCACAGAAAGCCGGATATATTTAAAAAAAAAAAAAAAAAAAAGGGAAGTTCATGCCTCTGTATCCCATCTCGTCAGCACTAATTGTGGTAATAGCCCCTCTTCATGACAGGGTTAATGACGATGTCTCAACGGCTGCATTCCCTGCCCCTTAGCTGGGCTAACTGGTGGCTGACCACTCGGGCTGACACGAGACAGGCAGGGGAGTTACAAACCGAGCCCGGTTCCCCAGCTCTTGGCGGCTCAGAGCTGCTCTTGCTGTTGGTTTTCATTCAGTCCTTCAAAGGGTGATGGGGTAGTGGGGCTCTGATGTCGTTCTCAGTGGTAATTCTGGCACCTGCAGCCAGTGCTGGCAAGAGGAGAGTTCTCACTGGGATCCGTGGAGGCACTCCTGCTCCCCAAAGCCAGTTATTTTAAGTCACATCTAAACAAGGAATTATCAGCTTAAGATCAGCCTTTCTCCCCTGCAGCAGGTTCAATTAGATGCAGCGCTTGGTAACTAAAAAGCAAAATTACATCCCTCGGTTGAGCCAGGCTCCTCTTGGCTTCCGTGGGTGTTGGCTCCTGCTGGATTGAAGAATCCACAGCCTGGCCGGAGGTATGCGGGCAAATACCTGGGAGGGTGACGAGCCCTGTGCGCCTGTTGGCATAGCTGGACCCCAGCCAGGGAGGCAGGGCAGCCTCACCGCAGACGCTCTGTGCTAATTACCGCCATCCCTGCCCGCAGGAGGGTAGGTGACTCCGCACCACTGCTTGTACCACCTGCCCGGCACCCCCTTGCTTCCTGGGGGTAGTTATTTGCCTTCTCTCTAGCCCATTCTCTGAGCAAAAATAAGCAAACGCACCACCAAAAAACTATCGCTGGGCTCTCCGTACTTCACAGCCTGCCCCATGCACGCTAATCTTCCTCCTTGCTCTCCATATCCCACATTTTCAGTGGGTATGTGCTGCTGTGGCCACCCCGTATTTAGTGGCAGCCACCAGCGGCTGGCATCAGGTACGCTGCTAGAACCCAAGCAGAGGCTAAAAGCCCATTGCAGACAAGGTCTTAGAAACGTGAAGAGACTTGCAATAAGGAAAACAAAACAAAACCAAATGCTATTAACGCATTGTGGATTTTTTCTATGAAGATATTTTACAGTTGGGGTTTTTTTTAATCCATCACTAGGGCTCCTGTGCAGTGTTGTTGCCCATTAAACAAAAAGATTTACATACCAAAACAGAAAGACATACCAAAACGCATATTGTATTTGCTAACAACCAAATCCCAGCATCTTTGTTTTTGCCAGGCCCAGCTCAGGAAGCCTCTTGCTGGGCTGAATGTCTAAGCACCAAACCAGGGCCCCAACAGACATCTATATTGGAGATACTATGAGACGGTGACGGCCAGCACCAAAGAGTGAAGCCAGGCCCTCCTCACCACTAAATTACAAAAAGCATGGGTGAATCCCCTTTCCACACAAGTCAGAGCATTTCTATTAACACCAGTAGGGTGAGGACTTCACTCTATATCCAAATACCTCTGGAGTTCAGGCGGGCGCAGATCCAGGGCTGACACTCATGTCTTGTTGACATCCATGATGTTGCTCCTCAGCTTCCCCGCAGCCTCACCGGCCCACATCTACGGCTGCAGCTCCATGGAGCATCTCCTGCGGCACGCCAAGCCTGCCACTGCAACCCCGGGTGACCCCTCAGCTCCTCCAGCTCGCTCCGCCCGTGTCCGTCTTCTCAGCCAGATTTCTGAAATGGTTCAGTTTAGGAACTAAACAAAAGGGAGCTTCCACCCCTCCGGGGGAGAGGCATGAGCAGCAGCTGAGCAGCGAGAATGCCAGCAACCTGCCGTCACAGCCTCAGATTCCCATTACCTTACATTGCATATAATTAAGGCTGCAATTTAGCATCACTGAATTAATTTGCTCAATCACCACATTCAACGACACGTGGGCTTTGGCTGTGAAGGCAGGTTCCAGGTCTGCACTCTTCAAATTTAAAAGGAGAAAACTCCAGCTCAGACGCCTCTCTAGTTCTTTGTGCCTATTTCTTTACTTGCAAAGATTTCTTTGAAACTGATGATGAATCAGGGAACTTGTGAAGAATCTAACCAGAACGGAAATACAGATGAATTTTGTATATATACATTGTATACATTTGTGTATATACATTATATACATTTGTATATATACATTTTGAAAGGTTTCACTTAATTTCATCAATATTGCTCTACTAAGACCAATCCTTTTGAGACTCCAGGTATGCACTTTGTATAAAAAGATAGAACAAGGCTCGGGCTGATGGTGAGACTGCGGATGGAACTGACATGCATTTAAAACATAAACCCCTTCCCTTCACTACTAATTTGGTCTGGGATCTAGTAGAGCAATGGCAGCCCTCAGGGTGCTTTATATACCAGCAAATTAGGCTCCAAAGTGCTTTACCAGAGAACTAAGAGAGCTCACAACTAGAAAAGCCGTTGTTCAAAATTGACAAGAGCTATAAGGAGTGGAAATTAGCTGCAGAAAGTTCTATCATTTCATTGCATGCATGCACACACGTGTATACACACACATGTATGTGGAACTGCTTATTTAGTCATTAATTAGATTTTACATCTCCCATCCATGGCAGCTCCTTTGCTGTGAGCCTCCAACCAAAAACTAGGGGTGGCTGCAAAGCCCTTTTCAAATATTAATAGGACCTGGACATTATGATCTAATTCTATTTTTAAAGTTTATAGATAACTAAAATAGGAGACGTAGCTAACTGTGCTGTAGAAAAATCATGTTATACCTCAGCTCAGCCCGCTCTTTTAACAATACCACTGCTTTCCATACCTGAGAAGTTAAAATATATTGCCAGCGAACACGCAACATAAAGTTATTTTCTGTTGACAATTTAATTGACAGTTATGCCAAGCAATAGTGGAAAACCACAGCAGCATTGGCATGACATCAAACGTCAGTCCTGGTGCATTAAAAATGTACCTCTCTGCCTTTTGTGATGAGAGGAAAGATTAAAGGATACAGAGGGTCGGCTGGTGGGTTTTTAGTAAGTTCTGGCAACTGGGCTCTGGACACACACACACAATGGCCAAGGGCGCAGTTTTCACTTGCAGTCAGGGCTATAGCTTAAAACAGAGAAGGAATCAAACCCCCCCTCCGCAGTCAGGGCTGGGGAGGGCAAAGCCAGCAGGTGGTCACGGTGGAGCCCAGGAGCCGTGACTGGGGACGGCTGTACGTTACACTCCAATTCATTTTCTTTTTTTTTTAATGCAAGCGATTAGAAATCCAGCCGTCCATCTGCACTGCCCGATGACAGCTGGTTTTGCCTTCTCACACATCAAGTCCAAGTCTGTCAGTCTCTGCAAGCCATGGAGACCGCTGCCCATTGATGTCAGTGCCTGGTCCAGCCCCGTTCTCTCTGCACCCATTGACCGCGAGCAATGGGTGACTCCAGCGGGCCACCGCCATGGGAAGAGCAATCTGTGTGCCTTGGTAGATAGGTCAGGCTGGGCAGGCTGTGCCTGACCACTTCCCAACCACCACAGGGCAGAGCAGCCCTCCCGCTGCGTAGATGGGGTAGGGAGCGGCATCAGGCCAAACAGGAATCACAAATGAGGCCGAAAATGTCATACCCAACGGCCTAGCCTTTGAGGAGCATCCTCAATCCCAGCACACTGCTAACGTTATGCCCTTTTACAGATAACGCTTTGCCTAAAGCAAAGGATTTGCATCTAGGTCAGAAGGTGTCGCGAGGGTCCTGCGATACAGAACTTCATTGGAAGCAGAATCAGATTTCGTTTGATGCAACCATGCAAGAAGTGCAATGGCGTGTGATGAGCAATTGTACGTGGAAAGAGACAATTTTATGCTATTCTCTATTTCTCCAGCTTTCACTATCTTGCACTGTTAAGTGCTACACAGCAAACATAGCAATATAGTCAAGAGATTACTAGAAGAATATCCTTCCAACCCTGAAAAGGATACATCACATATAGTGTTAGCAAAATTGACAGTGATGCCATATAAATACCAAGCATATCAGCATTAATATCCAGCTGCTGCTGCAAAGGACTGTGGGCAAATAGTATAATAAATATGTTTAATACTGGGGATTTCCATGCAGGTACCAAATCAGTAACCTTTTTCCCCAAAGGTCTAGAGTGCCAGGCTATCGTCATACACAATCAGGTGAAGAGATTCTTGTAGAAACAAGACATGGGGTTTAGGATTACAGTCAGTGAAACAATTAGTTGCACTTCCAAGTAATTTTATGCTATTACACTCATACTTCTGGGTTTGTTCTCTCAAGTGTGGATCATTTTCTTACAGACTTTTGGGGTTTTTTTAACTAGTGATTTCACTATAAATAATGTGCCTGTTTCATTTTCCCATCTCTTATAGAAAAGATCAATTAAGGAGTTTATACCAGCTTTTAAATCAAAAATTATTATCTAAAGGAGGAATCTAGGCACTGTTTCGTCTAAGACAAACTTCAGTGCTTAAAAAAGAAGACCCAGGTTGGTGACAATATCACTTACTAGTTTTACCTCCACCGAGAGCCTGTCCAGGCTGAGATAAGGACCGGAGCTTTTTGCACCCACCAGAGCTTTTCTCCAGAGGGTGAGGAGCTCCCCAAAACCCTCGTGGTTGGGCGCCTCACCTTGCAGTGAGGGCCGGGTTTCCAGCACTGGGTTTTGAGAGACAAGGAAATTTAGTATTCATTGGGATCAGGCCACTAAAATACCTCACTCTCTTATGCTTTTCTACACCCGTCTGTGCACAAATGGGTTACTGGAAGCGGGGGTCCCAGGTGCTGTGGGGGACCCAGAGAAGTAGGGGGGTGGCTCTGCTGCCCTTCTTCATGGGAAGACATGGTTGTCTTCACGGAAGGCTCTTCTGGGATTCTGTGACGGAGCCGTGTGCGCCGGTGCGTGCCAGCCGGCTGCGGTGTCCGGTGGCAGGGTCAGCAGTTTGCATCTGCGGATGCCTGGGAAGCAGTAACGATGCTGTGGCCAAGGAGGTAAACTGAGGCACAGAGTAGGAGGACCTGGTCTGAATCCCAAGGCAATCAATGAATGAACCCTGATTTGTTTATTACAAAATGGTTGGCCCTTTGTGAACCCGTTCCCTGTTTGCCAACCCACCGTCCTGACTTCTGGACCACGTTTGGACTGCTGGATCAGACCCACTTTCACCTGGTTAAAAGGACTGAGAAGCCATCAGAAGATCTATTTTCCCGTGTGAATTTGATTTTAAAGGCATGAGGGAAGTTGTTGCACTGCCAGTACCTATAAGCGGAGCCATCTTGAGTTGATTATCCATGAATAACTTCTCCCAAGGTTACTAGGAGTTTTTAAGGCTGAATTAGGACCCTCTGTAGTGCCTCGTTCCCACAGGGTTTGCGGCGTGGCACTGAAGTCCATCATACCTAAGGTTTCTGTTCACTTCAGCAGTTTGCATTCTCAACGCTTCCTAAGACATCTGGAGTCACATGGGACTATCTGGGCGATGAGAAAACTTCAAGTGCTTTGCTCTGAAACCTCCAGTCTCTGAATACAACACTTCCTGAAAGGCAAAAAGGTCTTGAGAACACATTCCTGCGAGGCTTGCGAGAGGACCCCGAGTCTGAAAGCCAAACAAACAAGAAGCCCACACGGTCTACAAGGCAGACGGCATCAGCCCTTTTTCCTCGAGCCTTGGAAACTTCAGCTGAGCCGCTGGTGAATCCTCGCTTTTCCCTTGTTGTAAAACTGAAACAAGCTTCACGGGTAAGACCCAGGAGAACACACTATCTGCTGGGGGAGCGAAACCTTCTCACGTTTTCCTGCTGACTTCAAGACTTTTCCCCTGGCACTGTATGTTTTCAAAGAAAGAGAAAATGCTACAGTCAAATGCATCCCAGCCTCCCCTGCTTTTCAACGGATTCAAAGCAGATCTGAATTAGCCGCGTCAGATATATTTAAGAGTTGCTGTATACCAGAGAAAAGACACCCTGCTTTGGACTTATTTCTGGAGTGCTTCTCTGGATGGATCCCTTAAAGGCTACACGATGCTTGGTCACTGAGCAAAATCCAGAACCTGACCATTGCGGCTGGGGAAATTATTGACCTGTCTACACTAGCATTTTATTTCGCCTTAGGGATGCGCGTTTTGAACTGAATCCCCCAAACATAACAGTTAGAATCAGTTAAAGTTATGATTTGCAATGAGTAAACACTACAGGAGTAAATTCCTAGGTACAGCTTCACTCTTCACCTGGGAGCAATGCTTAACGAGGGACTAGAAATGGAGCCATTTCTTCCATACTAGTTTGGGTTTGGTGAGAGCTGTGGATACCCACACTGCCCCTTCCCACACACCTGTGAGACACCCACCGTGCCTTGACTCCTCAAAAACCACAACGCTTATTTGGGCTTGGCTGTGCGCGTTTTCTTTCTCCCTCTCACTGTAGTTCGCAGCTGAAATTTCAGCTCTGTTTTCTTCTCCCCGGCTTCCCGCTGTCCTGTCCCCACCTTACGGAGGCTCCGCACCGCAAGATGCAGGACACGCTGCAAATTCAAAGGCCAAAAGTTGCTAAAGCGCTTATGCAAGTTAATTACTGTGCCTGTTTAATCCCACGTAATGCAGATTAGCGCTGTCAGCTACTGTTGGGAGAGCAGTTGATGTAACAGGCTGGCCCGGCAGCAGGGAAACCGCTCTCCTCAAGAGTGGCCGAGTCGCCTCAAGCGAGGAGATGCCGACCAGCGCCAGGAGCAGAAAATTCTCCCCGGTTGCTGTCAGGATGTATTGGGCGGACACAAAAGCTGGATATGGCAAACAGGCAGGTTTAAAGAAGGTATCGCACCCCTCATTTCCAGGTAAAATGGTCAGCTTTGACCTCGTGCCCCACTTCCGCACATTCAAACAAAAAACTTCTAAGCTTCAGAGAACAGTCCCACGAAAGACATCCTTAGGTCAAGATGTGAGCCAGAATGAAGTCAAGCCACTAGCCACTTACTTTCATATCAAAGTAAAAATGCTAACACACGTTTCTATAAAAAAAGAACACCAACAGGCCAAAGAAAGTCACCCACTTTGAACAGCAGTTCATTCCTACAGCAGGAGAAGGTGGAAAGCTTTCCTGGGAACTTCCGCTTCTCACAACTCGAGTCCCATCTAATGGGATTAATTTGCAACTGTTACTCAGGTAAAATGCCCTTTGGCAGCAAATTGTGCTTATCCCCCAAAAGAGCACAAACACAATGTGTTTGGGTGGCTCATTCCAGAAATTAATGGCATGTAATATTTCAGGATTTCCAACAATGCTTTTCCTGTTCTGGAGAGGTAAATAATACTGGTTATCTTGATTTGTAAGTGATAGCCAGGGCTACAGCCTTTCATACGACAGCACTGGTGACCCAGCTACAGCAATAACACCCACTTCCCCCACCCATGCCTTATATGACAGTTAAGCAAATATTTTCCACCTCAGCAGATTTTACGGTCAAATTACAGACTTTTCTCCCTCTCAGTCACAGCTGACGGAACTTTGTTTGACGGAGATAATAATGACAGAATACGTGATAGGGCTGTCTACCACTGGCTGAGAATCAAGGCACAGGATACTGAACTTCCATGTTTTTAAAAGCCTTTCTTATTCCACATGACTTATAGATGCAGTAAAACTGAATCATTATTTAAAAAAAAAAAGGATAATTAAATGTAAATCAGATCAATAATTTTTACTTTTTTACATTAGAAACCTAAATCTTTTATATTCTAATAAATGAGATTTTGCAAGCAAAAGAGATATGGGATGAAAAGGTGAATGAGTGTCTAGAAATTGTTAATCCTGCACTCAGCATGCATCAGCCACTAGCCCCAATGCCTGGGGATGGAAAAAAATTTCTCTGAAACCTGCAGCCACCTAACTCCTAACAGTGAAGCTTTCCTCCTTAACATCTGCCTGCTGGGACCCTCCACCTGCAGCATCGCAGCGATGCTCTCCCGGGATGCTGCTGGGGAGTGAATGCCAGGAGTCTCGGTGGCACCCAGAGCCGTTCCTGCCCACACCTGCCTTTGTCACTGGCTGCCAGCCCGAGCGTCAGCGGTGGCCTGAGGTGAGATGCCAGGCGGAGATGCGGACGCACATCTTGCCCTACCAGCTCTGCTAAGGCAGTCTGACGTCCCTCCGGGAGATGGGGCAGGCCACAGAGGGGTGACGTCTCAGCCACCACAGCAAGACCTGCAGCAGCGCGGGTACCGGACACCCCACTTCTCTCTGCTCGTCCCCAAGGGCAGTGTGAATCCAAAGAAAGAGGGGGGTTTCCTCTGACCTTGCAGGAAGGGGAGGCAGGCAAACATGCCCGTCAATCATTAGCCAAGTACTCACTTCACACAGCACTGGAACAGAAAGTCGCAAAGGAGGGAGGCAAAAGCATCCCGCAGAGGCAAGTACAGGACAACGGAGAGGCTCAAAAGAAGGATGAACACACCAAAAACTAAACCCTAATGAAAAACAACCCCCCAAAATAAGAAGTAAACAAGTTTCTAGTTTGAGAATATTAACCATTTTACACAAGGTCTTTTTTTCTTTTTGCTGAAGATCAAAAAGCAACGACATATCGATATATTTCAAATACCTTCCAGAGCAGCAACAGCTGTTTTCCTTCCTTTTTTTTTTTTTGCCTTCTTTCCTCCTCCCAACCTCAGGAATTAAAAATCTCAAGCTACAAAGTCATAGAGAGAGAGAGAGAGAGAATTTTTTCAGGAAGAACACTGGCCCATAAGGAAAAAAGGTGGAAGAAGGTGATGGCGGAGCCGTGAATGAATGGATTCCAGCTGCAGCACCATCCGCAGCACGGAACCCAGCCATTGCCCCTCCTGCCGCTGCCTGCCCCCGTCAGAAGCCCCACTCCAGGGAAGGGTTGTGTCCCTGCGATGAATCATGGAATGTCAGAGTTGGAAGGGACCTCTAGGGACCATCTAGCCCAGGTCCCTGCCAAAGCAGGGCTGCCCAGAGCACATCACTCAGGGCTGCATCCAGAGGGGTCTCGAAAGCCTGCAGAGAAGGGGACTGCACACCCTCCCTGGGCAGCCTGTGCTACGCCACCCTCACCGTAAAGAAGTGTTTTCTCATANAGGAAAGCTGGGGAGGGACTCTTCATCGGGGGGCGTAGGGATAGGGCGAGGGGCAAGGCTTGAAACTGAAAGAGGGGAGATTTAGATTAGATATTAAGAAGAAATTCTTTACTGTGAGGGCGGTGAGACACTGGAACAGGTTGCCCAGAGGAGCTGTGGCTGTCCCATCCCTGGAGGGGTTCAAGGCCAGGCTGGATGAGGCTTGGAGCAGCCTGGTGCAGTGGGAGGTGTCCCTGCCCAGGGCAGGGGGGTGGAACTGGATGATCTTTAAAGTCCCTTCCAACCCAAACCCTTCTATGATTCTGTGATTTTTTTTAAAAAAAAAATCCACTTTCAAACAATAGAGCCTCAGGGCTTCGTTTATCAGGACACAGGCATCTGGTGCGCCAGTCAAAGCCGATGGGTATCCGGGGCGAGGCGGCAGCGTAAGGCTCACCGGGCAGCACCCGTGCAGCTGAGCCCTCTCCCGCACCCAAAGGCAGCCCGGCACCCAGCTGCTCCGCGCCGGCTACTGGCTCCACGGCCACCAGCTCCCAGCCGCTGGGGTAGGGAGAAACGTCCTCACCTGGCAGGTGTTCTTCCAGCGCCGAACCGCAGCCACACCAAAGTCACCAGCAGCGGGAAGGGATGCTCTGCGCAAGCAAATGGGCACCGTCCGGCCCAGCCTCTCGCTCAGCTGCTGCAAGAACTCCAGAGGCACAGGGTACCAGGCTGCCTTCTTTTAACTGGGCTCTTCGTTTAAATAGGCCTCTAGCGGGCAGGAAAAACGTGGGGAAAATAGTGAAAAACCACTTGCTTTACATAGAAAAATTCAGTTTCTCCTTGTACATACGCAGCAAACAAATTTAGAGAAGCAGCACAAATTTTAGCAGTAAATAAAACACCTAGGCTCTGCTTTAATGTGGACTCCTACTTGTGCATTTTAAAGCACGTATATGATATCCATATTATTATGTCTAAGAATTAGTCCTAAACATTTTCCCAAGGAAAACACTATAATTCATGTCTTTACAGAACGGTCTGTGCCGTACAAATAGTTATTGAGAATGACATTTTTCCAGCCAACAAACCTATTCTCTGTATTTAAATATTGCTTGCTGGCTGCAGGAGCAAAATATTGGATGACTGCTGATTCGTGTTAGCCAAGAAAAGCTCACGGCCAACATGCCAGGCTTGTTCTTTGTCGTCTTATTAAATTTCATCATAGCCACTCAAAAATCAATGGGGCTCCATTCCTATCAGTAGGAAATGTGACTGAGAATAAACTGCAGGAACAGAAGGCGTTATTTGGCTAAGTTGTAATTGTTACTACTGCCCGAGACAGAAAAGAAGCCAGGTTAAACGGTGGCCAGACCGAGCATACACAGGCAACAAGTATTTCTGGATCCCAGCACGCTCTAAGGGCTCCTCTTCCTCTTTGCAATGCCAAAGGCTCTGCCCAGGCTTGTGCTGTCTGTAAATTTGCTGCTAGGGCATGGAAGGCAACCACAGAACACAGGGTTCCTCACCTTCTTTTAGTTTCTTTTTCCGATGGATGTATTTCTCTAGCATACAACTACATTAAGTGAACTAATTTCCTCCTTTTTCTCTCCTCCTCTTCCTTTTCTACAGCTCTGTTCAGTCTGTTGCACTGAAAAAGGCGGGGGGCTGCTGGGTCTGCGATAGAGGCACGGCTGCAGCAGCCCAGAGACAAAACTCATAACAGCCTTAAGAACCATCAGCTGAAAAACCACCTACATCCTTCCGTCCACCCGATTCCCTTCAGAGCCAACTACCTGGGTATGGAGATAACATCGCTTACCTATCACGAGCTGTCGCGATCAGGATTAGTGCTGCCGCAGCACTTCAAGAAGCATGAAGATTGAGTTGCTCTCCATTCCTCATTCTTCTCCGCTTCTTGCCTTACCAGTATAACTTGCTTCTTTTCAGTATTTCAGCAAAACCAGGCTGTGATGTTGATCCATTGATGAACCATGACACACCTCCCACTTAACGACACGCGAGTGTCATGAGACTACTTCAAAGCAACCCAAGGCCACTTCACTTTTTATCCATTTCCCCCTTTATTGAGTAGGTGGGATCATACCGTAAAGAAAGTTAAAAATTAAAACAGTAACAAAACACAATTAGCCTTTCCCAGGCTTGGGAATTCATACCTGTCAGTGTTGTACTTCTAAAAAACCCTAAAATACATCATTGTTTTAAGACGGCTGGTTTTCCTCTTCACAACAGGCAAACAGAATGCTTTTTTACTCCAGGCAGTGATTTAGTTCCCCGGTTCCTAGACTTCATCAGAGCTTCTGCTGGGTTTGTTCTTCTTTCTAGGCTACAGATACAAAGATTTTGACTCCTTGATGCAAGTTTCACTTAAAATTCAAATTTGTCCCTAAACTTAAGTTGAATTCAACTCCAAAAGCTATTATTTCACCAGTTCCTGAGAGGAGTCGCCCACCCTCCTGTGCTCCGGCTCCCCTGCTGTGTCCCCACACGGTATTCCTGGCTGTGAGCTGCTGCCGTGGATCCCTTCTTCCTCTGACCCTGTGGGGCTGCCAGCAGGAACCTGGCTCCAGGCAATTCCTCAGGAGGCTGCAGCGAGCCATCCATCCATCTTCCCTGCCTCCCGAGTTCACCATGGCCTTAGAGCTACTCTAATAGGACCTCTTCAGGCCAGTCACGCTCCAAAGGTCCGGGGATGAAAGCCTTACCCAACAGCTGTGATGTGTATGTGAATTCCAGTCAACACAAGCACACATTGGTCCAAACCTTTATTATCTCACACCTCCTTGCCACAGCCTCCGTTGGAGCAACTGACATTCATACTTCACAGGTACCATAAATACAAAGTGTAAAATAGGCTTTGGAGTTCACACAGTAAAAGTTCTCGAGGACTGATGTGTGAAGAGTTTCCGTGAGCAGATTTTGGCAGAGAGACGTTCACCCCCAAGGGAAGAGGCAGGCGCCGTCAGCTTGAGCCCACAGGAGAGGCGGCGTGTGCGTGGGAGAAGGATGAGCATCCTTGCTGACAGATGGCTGGGCATCCCCAGGACTGCCCCTGTCATTAACAGGCACAAAGAGAAACACACCACAGAGCAGGCCCCAGTAAGCGTGGGCATCCCATCCCACCAGAGACCTGAGTGCTACCCGACTCTCCCGATGGCGCTGGCGGAGGGAGGCGTCACCGTTCCTGCCAGCAGCTCGCTCCTGCTTTGTCAGGCACCAGCGCTGGTCCTTACTCCGAGGAGCGCGGGAAGCCGCCTCCTGGCCGCAGGGACGGTAGGACTGGTGCCTGCACTAGCCACAACTGGGGTACCCGCAGGGCTGTTCTACAAATCAACATACTAGCCCAGAGGTAAATATTTCAGATGACACCGTGCCGGTCAGGTTTAGAGACTGATATTCTATTTTAAAATAGTCCCAGGTACACTAGACAATTTGTTAATAAAAGGTAGTTTGGAAGGACCATCATAAGGAATATGCAGAAGTTATTGAGCAACAATATACATTTAAGGAGCTTGGAGATGTTGTTTTCTTTTTTTCTCCGTCTTCCTGTGTTACAAAGCAATGAAAGTTTCAGCAGTCAGAGTAACACAATCCCTACTTGTTTTGCCTGTGACAAATGGTATTCAATGGATGGTATTCAGAGCCCACAGATAATTTTCTCATGGAATTCAGCCTGTTTGTAAAGTACCCTCTGGACCAGATATTCCCCCAGAATCAGTATCCGCATGTTTCCTAGAAGTTTTGGCTAATTTGATCAACAACACACCACTGTTACTTCCCACCCTCAAGCCAACGCTAATGCTTTTAAATTTACATCCTGAGCTCCTATATCATTAAGGTAATAGGTAAAGAGCAGGCTGAGAACAAGAGGAAATATCTCATTAGAGCAGATGATCCAGGAGAGAACAGTCTGACAGACTCCAAATTCTTCTTTAATGAATAATCAGCGCTATTCATCAGGACAGGCAGCAAAATAACAAATTCAAAGGAAATTTCTGACAGCTGGCTAAGCAAAAATGACTGCTCGGGGCTCATCACTTACTACAGTCCTCAGCACCCTACAGACCTCTTCCCGGGTATCAAACCTGCCGTCTTTGACCTCCCTAAACACATGCCCTTCCGAGAGCTGAAACAATTCTGACCTTAAGCTCGTGTCAAACACACACAGTCACAGTCCTTCCTCTTCTCAAGCCCTGCTCCTCAAACCCATTTCTGCTGAACGATAACCCACCTCTCGGTGCATACATAGTCCTTCAGAGATCTTAACCTAGAGAAAGATGGAGAGAGAGCGAGGAGGTAAGATGCCTACACCACAGTGATCACCAGGCAGCAAAAGTGTGGGAAGGGAGGGCAAGCACATGTGGCACCGAGAAACCCAAACAGAAGTGAGCTGTGGGCACATTGACAGCAGCCTGTCAGGGAGGAGGGGGCTACTTCTTCAGCCATGGCGCCCAGAAAGACATCTGCATCCTAGAGAAAGCGAGAGCAGGATTCACTGCTCAGTGCTGGTCACTTCTGAACAACAAACAGGCATTGGAAGGAACAGCCCTCCCAAGGAAACCAACCTGTTGTTGGAGGTTTCTTGGAGCACATCAAATCCATGTACATCCACTCTGTCCGGAAAATACTTACTCAGCTTCGGGGCTTTGGTTCATTAGGAGTCCACTCCTCAGGAGTCGAGGTATTTCCATCCTTTTCTGTAAAGGCCTTCACCTTGCTAAAGTCTTTTCTTTCCAGAGTTTTACCTTTTTCCCCAAATCCCAACTGCATTTCTTTTGAGGAGGCTGTGGCCCAGCAAGCACACAGTGTGCCCAGTGCCTCTGTGGGGCCAGCGCTGCCGTCCCCAGGGCACACCAGTGCCAAACTGGCCCGGCTGCAGTCAGCCAGCCTGCCCTATGAGCCTGCACGTGTCCTGCCAGAGCACGTAACTCATGTAATTCAGGCACCAATATTGCTTAAAGCAAATCAAACGCTTTTCAATAAAAACAGATCTGCAAAGTCCACGTGCAGATACAAAGCATTTACACATACAAGAATTTATCTCATAAAAAAAAAAATGCAATAATATACTACAGCTCTCTTCACACATACCATCATCTCAGAGACCTAGTTTTTTTTTTCCTGGAGAAGAGGGTACACCACCTCTCAAATTTAGGCACTTGTTTGAACACAAAGCGTCCTCTTAACCTGCTGCACCTCGGAGCTGTGCCGACACTGCCTCAAGCACGGCCGTGCCGCGCTGCAGCCCAGCGTGCCACAGACTGTCCCACACCTATCAGCGGAGCAGAAAAAGGCATATATCAAGTATGCTTTCCTTGGGGAAGTTTCAGAACTAGACTGAACAAACCAGGCTCCCCTACCTTCTGTGGAAGTGCTTGGAATATGATCAATTAGTCTGCACAAGATGCGCGGTTCACATGATTGCCCTGCCAGCTTCCTCGGTATGCTTCTCCTCTCCTCTGCCTGCCATCTCCCGAACAAAGCTGCTTCATCTTCCCAACCGACAACCCAAAGCACAGCTTGTCCAAAAAACCAAAGTCACACCATTCCCACCACCCAGCGTATACACGCTCACAGAAAACTCAAGGTGCTGATCTTCCTCCAAACGGAGGGTTTGCTCTGCTCCATCACTTGGACAAACCGCCTTTGCCGATATCCTTATTCAGGGCAGAAAGCTCCTATTTATTCTTGAATTCACACATAAACGGCTTATAATAGCTGAAAAAGTACCTTCATTTCTATGGAAGAGCAGCGGGGTTTTTTGATATTCAGAGAAGAACGTGATGTCATGTTTAATATGTCCCGGTAAATCTCTCAAATTCTGATCACGGACTTCCCAGGTTTTTACTTTTCCTGCTTGTGACCTCACGCTGGGGCAATTTCCTCTGCTCAGGCTATGGTTAGGTACCACGGTGGTAAGAACATGCGTGTTGAATTTCTCACGAGAATTTCTGGTGATGAACCTAAAAGGACAACTCAAAACAGCTCACAGCTTCAAGGCTCACACCTTAAGGATTTATTTTTTTTTTTCCCAAGAGTAAGATAAAAATCAATAGATCATCTAATAATCCCTTCTTAAAATTATTCCTTACACAAGGATAATTACAGATTGCAAAATACCGATTGCAAGAAAGACATCTTTCAGCATACGCTGGTTTTTTCCACAAGATGTGGAATTTCAAATTATAATTCGCTACTCAAAGATGAGAGATTTGTGCTCAGGGACGCCATAATTTCTTTTGTGTTCTTCGAACAGTGTTCTTAGTTTCTGTAGGTACAGTGCGTGTAGCTGTTCAATCTCTTCAGTGGTGGGGTTCAAGTTCTGTTTTACAGGGATGGGGCTTCCCACTGTAAATCAAACATAAGAGCAGCATTAGCTCCGTTGGCATCTCTTTTGACGTAGAACTGCTCTCCCTCCGCTAACAGCTCCACCACCGCTCCCAGCCAGGCGGCAGAACCACAGCACAATTCCCCTGCCCCGGGGCCTGATCCCGCCTTTCACAAGCCTGAGCCCTGGCTCTGCTTCTCCACTTCCTTTTGATGGAGTTCAGATCACATGAATTTAACACACACACCCCACATTGTTTCAGTTTGGCAGCAAAATGAGGAGGGGGTTAAGCTCTCACGTGAAGGAGCAGTTCACACTTCAGCATACAATCCCACGGGATACGTGCTGTCTCGCCATCGGGGTAATACTCCACAAGTTCAAAATAGCATTAAAAAAATGTACCTTCTCACCATCTTCTGCTCTGCTCTGAATGCTAACAGTACCCAGTGTGGGGGACATGCCTAAGAGGACAGCGGTGGCCTCAAGCACACGGCCACGTGAACGGGAGTGAAGGAAATACAGATAAGCCACCGATTTACTCCAAATGGGTATCGCTGCACCAGCGCCAGAGATGATCTTGGCTACTTCAGCCTAGGAAGCGCGTAAAACCCCCAAACCCTGGAAGGTGTCTCTGAACCATCCATTGCTTACAAGTCTCATCCAACCGAAGTGTCCTCCAGGCAAGAGGCACGGCGCAAAGCCTGCGACCGGCTCGTCGGAGCGAGAGCAAGAGGGAGCATGGCAGGCAATTCCACAGGAGTCCAGAGGGCAGCCTCCTCCTCCACAAAAAGCTACGGCTAAAAAGCCTGCGATATGCAAAGAGAAGCTTCCCATGATCTCAGTCTGCCTTGCATTGTTCAATCACCGCAGATTTTGACACCTGTTATTGCACTGGAGGCACTCAGAGCTTAATAGACCCGACCGAGATTACAGAGGAAGCCTCTAGAGAAGCAGAGAGTTAAAAGCACCCCCCAGGAGCTTTTACAAAGGCACCTGAAAATCCCTTTCAGCAGATGTTGCGACTTCAAATTGGATGGTGTTGACTAACGGGAAGGGAAGTTAAGCCAGAACCACAAAGGGGCTGATTCTGCATTTTCCTGCTGCAGCTCCAGCAGCCAACAGCTCTCGGGCCCTTCACGGTGCTGGAATTCAGACTTGAGGTGGCCGGGGGTGGGAACCCAGCCCTGCACTGAGCAATACCTTAGCGGGTTGGAAATCAATGTACATCCAATACAGGAGTTCCAGAAGCATAACTGGAAACACGAAACAACCCCCAAGCCCTTCTGCAGCAGTCCCTTCTCCTATAAGCAGAGACTTCTTGTGGAATTAGAAACTACACTTATCTCCAGTTTTCTGTGCAGCTTTAAGCAACCTGCTTAATTTAGTATTTGAGAGTTGATTCTGTTTCTGAAAACTCAGAGTATTCAGAAAATTCAGTAATAATTTTCAGGAAAAACAAAAGTACTCCACTTGTCCAGCCCAAAACACCCGGACTTCACAGACCTCGGTTTTGCTGCATTTCACCTCCTTGCTTTAGGAACCACAGCTTCTGAACCAGGAGGAAACTCGCTGACACTCAGCCACGTTGTCAGCATGGGTAACCGGCTCGGTGGAGCTCAGCGGGACTCTGCAGCTTTCAGGAGCTGAGCTAACACTTTGAGAGCCGTGTTGAGCCACACCGAGACCCTCCCCAAGAATCCAGGAACATGCTGATAGTTTTCCAGCATGAGGAAACAGAGACACCACAAAGGTAAGGAATTTCTTGAGATCATACAACAAATTCTGTTGCAAGATGCTGGTCTTACTGATTTGAAGCACTCATGTGCTTTAGCCACGGACCACCTCTGTCCTCGCAGTAAATATTATGATGATGATTTGCCTCAAAGTGAAAGGCATTTTAAGCTTCAAAACAGTTTCGATATCATCAGCTCAAGGAAAACTGCAGAAAATACGTTTCTCTCATTCCACTGCTTTGAAAACTTTTTAGCTTTAAAACAAGTGACATTTTTAGCCTGCCTGTGCACAGCGTGGGCTTCAAAAAGTAATTCTTTTCAAAAACATTTAACTATATGCACTGCTAAGACATTGAGCAGCATGTAAAAAGAAGTACATTTTCACCTTAAATATTTTTTATTTGATCCGTACTATCCATACTAAAAGGAGGGCCTTCTTAGATGTCCCTTGTGGAGTACCACTCAATGTACTTTTCTGTAGAAATCAGCTTCATTAGTTCACTCAGCTCAGAGCCTAAAACCGATTCATCCCAAACACATAGACAGCCAGCACAACTTTTTTTAAAGGTGTGGTTGTCAATAGCACTAGTTAAAGCCCTTACAGAAAAAAACCCAAAAACCAGACATTCAGTCCTACACTCCAGTGAGAGCAGACAATGAGGGATGAAAGTTTTGGGGGAAAAATCTCTTCATAACTGCCTGTCGACATGGCATGCATGATCTCAATTAAACATGAAGGGATCTTTCCTTAGGGTGGGGGGAAAGAAGAGAGGGAAGGAAGGACTCTAGAGCTGCAGTGCCATCGAAGCTGCAGCCTGCTGCAGGGCTGTGGCAGAGCTGCCACAAGGTGCCACCTCCCTGCCCTCCGCTGTCTCTCCCCTGTCCCCATGAACACCCGGTCAAGGCTGCACCAGATCCTTCCAGGAGCCCTTCTCTGGAGCACCGCCGCAGCGGCCGCGCATCCGCTGAGACACCCAACTGCTGCGTCTCTGCAGGGCCAGGAAATGAAGGTGCTGGGCGTTGTAACTGCAGCGTCCAGAAACCGCCACAACAGCTCCAGAGCTGTGGCAGCTCTCGGGGCTGGACAACCTCTTGGGGTTCCTTGAGGATTGCTGAGGAGAGAAGCCTGTGAATAACTGCGAATTAAGAATAAAGTTTGGCCTAGGACGGAAAGGGAGAAAAGAATCTCCCCTTTTAATTGGGGAAGGACAGGAATTTTTTTAAAAAAGGGAATACTTATTTTAAACCCCACATCATTGCTTTAGATGCGCAGTGACCAATTGTTTCTGTTAGAACAGGTTTATAAATTTGCACAGATATTAGTGGCACACTTGGGCATTTCTAAACATTTGCAAAAGCATGAGAAAAGGCACAGGGAACTTACCAACAGTATGAATAGGTTGCCTGTAAGGTATTAAGCCAAAACTGTATTGAAAGATTCCTCTAGCATGAAACAGTGGTAAAGCAAAGCCCATTATCTTCTGCAGCTTCTCCTGCACATTTCTGAGTCGTGAACCTTTGGGGTTTGGGACTTGCTTGAATAGTTCATTTTCCCCAAAGGAAAACACTGGGACCAGGTGAGCCCTGTAAAACAACGAGCACACCGAGAATCCCGCATCAGCCCGCGCTTCCACTGCGGTTCCCATCAGCAGCATGGAAATGGTTTCACAACAACCAGCCCAGAAAGTGTTGGCAGCTCTAGACTTTATCAGCACAGGCATTCAGCTCTCCTGATATGCAGCTGCTCTGGGGTTTGGGGTTTTTTTTTAAAAAAAAACCACAAAGAAAACACAACACAACTGACTGGCATATAATAAGCAACTAGCTTTTGGGCAGTATTTAGCTAGTTGCTACACATCACAAGTTTTTATGAACGTTCATAATCATAAAAATGAATAATTGTATATATCATAATGACAATTATGATCTTATCCACCGCTATTTCAGCAAGTCCACCACGGCGTTTTCATCCTTGGCAAGCAAAGAAACCTCACTGTTAACCTTATAATGCTCCCAGCTGTGTGGCGTCAAAACCAGACCTTGGCTTTCTCCTGCCTTTTGACCGGAGTAATGCACGCATTTGATTTCAGCACAAAAACGGTGATAAAAACCAGACATCCTCACAGACAGGAGTGCAGTGCCAAATTCCTCTGCTGTCCAATTCCCAGTGAAATCCTGCTTCCTCCAGACTTCTTCGAAAACACGAGCCTTAATCCATTATTAGCAGAGGTCAAATCCTACCCACAGAAATTATAGAACTCACTTGGACTCCTGCGCAGCCTAATGAATTCTCCTTCAGTTCATGAATGGGCTTGGGAGGACAGGCACTGACTAGCTCCGGCACAAACAGCTTAGGCAGACGGAATCACTGCAGTTGTCTCCAAAACCATGGCTATATTTAAAACCTTGACTGCAGCGTGCTTTTTGAACAATGCTTAGTTTCATTAAATCATATTCTGCAGAGTTTAAAGAAAAAAAGAGCAGGGTAATCCCAAGCAGTCTCTGAAGGATACAGAGGTGGTTTATTTGCTTTTTTTTTTTTAGCTTTGATATCTTAGCTCCATTTAGCCCACACTATCTTTGAGAAAAACCTTACTGCAAAAGAGCGGCATTGCTGTGATATTGTCAGGAGGAATTACTGCGGAGCTCTGAGAGCCTGAGGAGGATGCATCGAGGACTGAGCTGGCTGGAAAATACTGTGGACAATCAAAATCCACCTGTATAGAAGAAACAAATGCTTCTGCAGCTTCTCAAGCCTGAGGAACCCCAGGGACCATCCTTCCCACTCACTATTCTGACTGGTGTCTGCTCAAAGGTTCTTTCTCAAATAGAGCATCTATCACCCAGCCACCTGTAAGGGAAATACTGGAAAGCCTGGTACATACTGTGGCTGTGTAAATACCCCACTTTTTACTACAACACTATGACAAACAGGAACATCTTGTGGTGCAATAGTACCCTGAGACTGTGGGATTTGTTTTAATCTGGTGAAGGCTTTTGCAAGATGCTATGTAGGAGGTTGAGACAGAGAAATAAGTAACTTACAATTGTGAAACTAAAGATAAGTCAGCTGATTCATCATTTCTTTCATGTCTTTGGGATTTCTTCATGTCGCATCAGATAGCTGTACTACCTTGGACCAAAATGCCTCTTCCAGAAGCGCAGAGGACTTTTGCTGACATATTCAGACCACATTTGACAAGTGCCTAACTGAGGAACCACAGCTTCTTTGTGCCAGCAGTACAGGAACCAGGGCCAGAGGGCACAGGTCTCCTCATTGCCCCTGGTCTCCGCACTGCCCCTTCCTCTCTTGCTGTTTGATGCTGCAGGTGACGAGCACCAGAAACACGTGCAGGCATCGATGGCCGGCGGTTCTCCCCACCCGCCTCCCACAAGCCTCCCTCAGCCTTTCACTTGTACATGAGTTGGAACCTTGTTTCACACTTTAATTGTTAGAAATAAAATGTTAAAACCAGAAGGAATTACTGGATGTACTCTTTGGCCAAGAGGTCAGGAGTGCCGGCAGTGCTGCAAGAGCTCCGAGGGCTGGAGTCGTACTGCCCTACTGCCCCACAGCCCTGCTGCACAGAAATGAGGTCAGGATGCCTATGTTTCACATAGAAGTGGTTTTTATTGCTGGTGTTTAGACCCAGAATGACTTGTAGCCTGGTGGTTAAGGTGACCATGTGTGAGGTGTACGTTTCAAGTCACGGGGGCAGAGACAGGCATTAACACCCTAGTGGAGGGCTCTAGACAACTGAGCCTTTTTTAAGAAAGAGGCTTAGTTATCACAGAATGGCCGGGGTTGGAAGGGCCCTCTGGAGATCATCCAGTCCAACCCCCTGCCAGAGCAGGGTGACCCAGAGCAGGGGGCACAGGAACGCGTCCAGGCGGGTTTAGGATGTCTCCAGAGACGGAGACTCCACCACCTCCCTGGGCAGCCTGTGCCAGGGCTCTGCCACCCTCAAGGGAGAGAAGTTCCTCCTCATGTTTAGGTGGAACTTCCTGTGCTCAAGTTTGTGCCCCTTACCTCTTGTCCTGTCCCTGGGCACCACTGAAAAGAGCCTGTTATCTAGAAAAGCCTCATCTTTAAGAAGAGGAGGAACATCATTTGAAACAAAGGACATCATTAGGAAAGAAGTGGCCATTCCTGTGTTTTCTAAGTGTCCTGATCTTGTTGTGTGTTGGGGATGCTTTTGAAATCAAGGCCAAGAGAGGCACAGGTGTATCTAGTTTCTCAATCCAAATCAGTTTAGATGAGAGATAAACACCAACCTTTGATCCAAGAGATCAGGTACACATGGACATGATGAAAAAAAGGCACCTAAATATTCTTCTAAACTTTATGGTTAAAAAATAAAAACTACTGGTAGTGTTTAGGATCCCACTGGAGGAAAGACTCTTTTAGATACTAAAGTCCTAATTTAAATACACAAGTGTTGTTTCTGAGTGCAAATTAGATTAAAGTGTTACTTTCTATCGGAGGACAGGTCCTTTGTGAGTCTCCTAGTGATATGTATAAGAAACAGTCTTTGAATTTTGACACAGAAGAGTCTCTAGAAAAAAATGGACCTTAGCATGCTGTGCAAACCCAGAAAGCTCTTCTTCTCAGACCACCTTTTCTCCAGGAAAGCTCAAAAAACTGTTACAGATTTCTCAAGACTAATTTTTTTTTTCCCCTCATTGCTTCGCATGGCAATATATCGTCCTGGGAGATGCTCAGAAAGATTTTGCAGGAACAAGTCATTGATTCCAATATTTCTAGTATGCAAGGCACCTAGACCAGCCCAGTGCAAATACAATAGCTTATACTGTGTAAATCACTCAAAAGATATTAATGCCATCTCTGTTTAGTTACACACTGACGGCGGTTTGATAGCAAAAAGCAAGCTAGGTTTTCTTGAGATTTTCACCAAGAATTCCCAGAAACTTACTTCTGCAAATAACAATCTTCAAAAGAAAGTCTTTAGCATAAAGGTGAAACCAAATCTTCCTAGACCACAATTTTCAGTGATTTAATAAAAAAGGGCCTAGCTTTCTAATATTTTTGTTTGTTTGTTTAAAGCGGTAAGAAATTCTATCTTAATATAACTTCAACTTACAAGAACAGAAAACAGAATGTCTGCTCCACTCAGCAGTAGCAGCCAGGGTTTACCAACATTGTTTCATAATTCTTACTCTTTGCTAGGGCAAAAAACAACTGAAACATAACACCAAGATATGCTAATAACACCTACTGCCTACAAATTATGAAAGTCAAAGGGAGTTTTCAACACTCCCCGATTGGATCTAGGTGGACAGACTGGCTCCTGTGGCAGACACCTGCACGTTCTTAGACAAGCAACTCTTTCAAATTCTAATTATATGAGTTTACTATCTACAATATGAACTACTTAAGAATCAATCTGTATTCAAAACATGCTTACTACAGCAGCCCAGATGGGAAACCTACCCATGTTTCAAGGCCATTTTAATAAAGCCCTTCCTGTTGAGGATGTTCAAAGTTAAACTTCCAGGATGCGCGTTCAGAGATTCCTCTGCTCCTCCGATCACAATGACAGATGCGTGGCCACCTCCTTTGTTATCCAGCACGTACGAGACGCTCTCCTTGGATGCAGAAACCATGCCTTCAGAAGCAAACATTACAAGAGTGACCGCTGGATCTTCATGTACAACTACAGTGGTATTTAAGAAATACTTTTCAATATCTAAATGACGTTTCAAAATGATGACAGCACAGGTCAGGGTTCAAAGATTTGGGTTCGACTCCCTCACTCTGCAAGAGGTTTGGTCTTAGGTAAGTCTTTTGATTTCACCCTGCTGAGCCAAACGCTGTTTGCCTATCAGAAGTTTTGAGATCTTGAGGGAAGAGTGTGCTCTTCTGCCAACTTAACTCCGCCTCAGAGAGATTCTGTGCCACGAACGGAAGAGCTGAATGGCAGCAGACACTGTTGAGAGGCAGCAGCTAAAGCCATACAGCAGGTGCATGTAACACAGGCACAGCGGGTTTAACAGAATGAATAGAGGACTTGTTAACTCAAACACGGATCCACAGTGCCAAGCTGATCCCCTTCGCTCTTTTCAAATCGACAAAGCAGCCGCTCCATCCAAGGCAATGACACGGCAGCATCAGAAGGAGCAGAAAAGGCTCACTTGTACCACTCCCAGTGACCACAGCTGCTCATTCTCTAGTAACCGGGGCCTGGCACTCATCCGTCTATTTAGGATAAAATAGCAGAATATATGAAGATTTCCTGGAACTCCTAATTCCAATACTTCTGATCAGAGGGACACTGCTATAGCAGCCTTTAGCCTCAACTTAGACCTTGCTCTGAACTTGGGGCTTCAAAAAAAAAAAATCCCCTTTCTAACAGATACGCATCTAGTCCCTCCAGTCCTTTGTGCTAGAAGTTTTACTACAAAGGCTCACCATTTACCCAGAAGCCACATTTAATTACTCTATGTTGAATTAATATAGTCTAAGTGACAACCTAGAGATCAAATCTAGTTTGCGTTGTTGGGTTTTGGGGGTTTTTTTACAGGGTGACTATCAAGGTGCGCTCTTTCAGATGCTGCTAAGCAAAGACTTCATCTCCTGTGACCTGCTTGCTTTTTCCTATTAGGGGCATTAAACATGGATTATGAAAAACTCACAAGAAAGGGAAGATGACTGTGATCTAGTTTTGAGAGCTGGCCACCGAGAGGAATAGCTTCCTACTGGAGCAAGCTCAGACCTCAGTAAAAAGGTACTTCCATTTGCCATATACCTCTTCACAGGCATGGTTCCTCTGGAAAATGCAGCTGAGCTGAAACTCACAAATAATTTGAGTGATGCTTGTTCACTGGTTGGCAGGCTTTGGGGCCAAAGGCTGGGAGATGAAACAATGTGCTAGCAGCACGGCTTTCCATACAGGGAAGATCTGGCAAGTGTTTTGTTATACCAAAGGTATATCTGGTTTATCAGCTGCATACCTGTGAAAAACGAGCTACAATTCTGGCTATTCCTTAGCACGCTTTTTACTCAAGTTATTTCTCATCTAGCAGGTAAATTACTTGTTCCTATGGGTCAAGATGCCAAAAATGTGTATAGCTGACTTCCAGGCTAGGCAATGTTTCAAACTGCCATCTTCCACCACTGCCAGTCTCTGAACTTTGCAAGCCCAAAAGAATGCCCTCATAAATAACACTTGCACGGAAGGGCATTCTCTGGTGTGCTGAAGTACATGTGGATATACAATTCTGATCTTAATCTGAACAACATCCTGGGTGTGTTTCTACAAACGGAGCAGCTGAACAGTGCCTGTGTTGCAGTCAGGAATAAGAGCTGGATCTCCGTCTCCCAAACCCAGCCTTGTGCACCAGACCGTACTTACCCAAAAGCTCTAGTTTAATGAATTTAAGTAAAAAAACCTCCTGTATTAAATCACTGTGGCGGGAAACACTAGTCCTAATTTCATTAGACATTCTTCTGCTTCACAAACTTTATTGCTTGTTATCTTCTTCTTTTATTACTGCAGTATCACTCATGAATATCACCCCTTTATGACAAGTGCTACTCAGGACAGAGCAAAAAAAGGTTCCTGTCTTTAGAGTTTACATCTCCATTGAAATTACACAGATTTATGATATGGAACCTCAGTTCAATCCCTACCCCAGTAGGTAACTAACTTCTGACTAGAAAGATATTTGGAACGAGGAGGACTTTGGGCCTTTCAGGTAAGAGATTATCCTCAACTTGTTTTACAAGTGTCTGCGCAGTGACTAAGTAACATTACACATTAAAATGCCCTTCTCTTCCTGTAAATAACTGGTACTCAGTACTGCTGTCTCATGGTTGACCGGAAAACCAGCATTTTTTTCAGAAAGAAAAAAAGCCCAGTGATATAGTTTAACAAAGCTATTAATAAAACCTTTCAAATTGTTTTGCAAACAATTTGTTCATCATAAAACAGAGGTTTAACTTAGCACCAAAGCTGATCCTTCTGAAATTAAATAAATTACTTACCATTTATAGGTATGGGAATAGACCCTATGTTTGAAGCAGAAGCTACAACACAGAGCAACAGCTGAGACATTCTGCTTTTACCTACCAGCGCTCATTATGTATTCTCTGAAGAAGGGACAGCCGAACCAGATGGGCATGATGTGAAGATACGGTGTAAGCCCAGGAAACAAATTTTTGAAACTTGAACTGGTACAAAAGTTTCCAAAGGCTCCAGCTACGAGGACACCATGGGGGTGAAAGCCAAGCAAGTAGTTGTGATTTGGACTCAGATCTGAAGTTTTTATAAGCTGAAAAACAGAGACAATGGAGTACATTAGAATACTTACCTCAGAAGGGTTCTCAAAAACAAGTATGGAGATTGCACATTGACAAGCACAGAACTGACGAAAATTCATTTCTTTCTGAGCACTTTAAGCTACTTTCCCATTTTACAGCTGAACAAAGTTTAAATAGATGTGCCTCAAGATATCATGTCTAACATTTACTGTGCTGAGGCACTACCTTGCGATCCAACAGTCCAAGCAGAAAATCAGTCACTGCCCCTTTTTGTCACTAAATCTCAGATGTCACATGTTTTAAAAAGAAGTTCACCCTGAAGTATTAGAATTTTACCAAAGATGATTCTGAGACATTTATCCATGTGCGTGGCCATTCAAGCTGTCTCTGTTCCAGTGTTTACAGAGAAAGCTTTTACTCACGTGAATGGGAAAGTATTCCCTAAAGTACTTCCAAACAGTCCAGCTTCTGACCCACTGGGACCGTCTGCCCCCTGTGCATGGCGTTTCCCAGTCAAGGTAGAGCCACAGCAGGTACAGAACAGCAAGGAACCAGAAGTTGCCCAGGATCAGGATCACGAAGAATCCACAGCAAAACTGTGCTACAAGAGACAAGGAAAGAACACACAGTGAGCATGGATCACACCTGTCTCCCTTTTAAGACCTTGAATTCCCAGCCCTGACACTTATAACGGATACTACTCTGCTTACAAATTGAAGTTAGCTTATCCCACATTGTGTGAATTTTCTTACACTGAGGGTGAAACACCCACAAAGGTGTATCACCTCAGTCTATAGTTCTCACTCTACTGCACAACTGGATGAATAAGCCTAAGAGGATGCTGGTTTACTTTAATAAAGCAAAAGCATAAACTGAGAACCAACACACTTTGTCTTCTCCCCATGGTAAGGGTGAACACTAACGTTTGGTAGAGAGCATCTGGTTTACCTAAGGCAGAATAAAAGGAGACAGCAAGAGCTAACGCAGATATGATGCTCGGGTGAGCGAGAAGGGAGGAGAGCTGGGGAAGGAAAGAGGGGAAAGGGGGCCACAGCAAGATCTCTGTTCTATTGAGAGTGGTGTCAGGCAATCATTTTCCCTTTCTGTTTCTTAATTTCTCTGGCTATAAAATAGGGATGGTAGTTCCACTCCCCTGTGAAATGTGCTCTGTGACCGGCCAAGGAGACAGAACCATAGAATGTGTTGGGTTGGAAGGGACCTTTAAAGGTCCCCTAGTCCAGCCCCCTGCAGGGAGCAGGGACATCTTCAACTAGATCAGGGTGCTCAGAGCCTCATCCAGCCTGGCCTTGAATGTCTCCAGGGATGGGGCCTCCACCCCCTCTCTGGGCAACCTGGGCCAGTGTCTCACCACCCCCAGTGTACAGAACTTCTTCCCAATGTCTGATCTAAACCTACCCTGCTCTAGTTTAAAGCCGTTGCCCCTCGTCCTATCGCTCCGTGCCCTTGCAAACAGCCCCTCCCCAGCTTTCTTATGATACATGCACTAGACAAGACCAAAACATTAAGAAGTTCCATTTCAGCCTCTAAAGGTGTCACTGGAAATGGAAACTCACCATTGCTATGGGGAAACAACAGCAGTTTTAAGTCCCGATAGGTTCAGGCCCAGGTTAGTAAGAATTGTAACATCCTACCACAATAACGATACATAGGCACCGTATTATACACAACTCAAAAAGCCAGAAAACGTTGTTTGATTCAACAGAATGGGTAACTTTGGGGCTCAACTCTGAAATAATCACGGAGGGCAACTCCCTGTGGAAACATTACCTTGGTAGGAGCTGCAGAATTTGGCGCTCTTGCAGCAGCTCAAGCAGCCCTGGCCGGCGCTGGCCGAAGCGCGGCAGAGCCGCAGCCGCTGCTCTCCCTGTCCTGGGAGCCAAACGCATCACGCTCACCTATGGGAGTAATTCAGCAGGTGCCGAATTCCAGGTTTGCAAGGGAGCCAGGGGTTTAGCATCATGTATTTATAAACAGGCAAGCAAAACAGGACCCGGTCCTCACTGGAGGTCTCAATAGGCAGATACAAAACAGGCGTTTTTCTGCGCTGTTTTACAGAGCAGAAGTAGTGCTTTGTATGGCCCACAACTGGCTGGATTTCATGAGGGCAATGGCCTGTTACGTCCTAAAAGGAGTTACACCAGTGAAACATACTGAGCTAAATAAGTAAAGAGAGGAAGAGTAAAAAAAATAACAGAAGTACATCAGGCAATATTTTGGCTAACACAATGTAAATATTGACAGACCTGAACACTCTGAAATAAGCAGATGGACCAACAGTAAAAAACATTCATCCTAGTTAAGATCAGCTTCATTCAAGAGAGATTTCTTGGGTGTTGAAAACTCACAACCAAGTTTAACTTGGCCTAGGAGCACTCTTGTGTTTTCTCCAACCTGAGCAGTTATTTTTTCTGAACTTCAGCCAGCTTCCCCATGTGCCTAGTTTGACTGTGCCTTCAGAGCAGAAATGGATATATTGCCATGGGGTACCCGAGAACTACTGCAGAATCCAGAAGCAGACAGAGCAAGCAAAGCTGCTGGTTAGATTGAGTAGGAAATAAAGGGATGAACATTCCCATTTCTGGCAGGGAATGAGCAGAAAAACAAAGAATTCCATTTGTTCTGAGGAAGGAAGAAGGGAACAGACATGAATAAAACCAGAAGCCGGATCAAATCTACTGTTTTAAGGGACACTCTGTTCTTCAGTACCATCAGTACAGAAGCCCCTTCTTTAACAGGCAACCCCACTCTTGCCCAGAGAACCACCTCAGTAAAGACCCTAGAAAAATACCAGGGCTAAATGAGGCCCACAGACATCCAAAGTCAATGTGGGAGACTCCCAAAAGCTGCAACGAGTCCTGGGGAACATCATTAATGGAGGACAAGTAACAAAGGTGTAGGATGACACTCAATTCCACTGCTCCGGAGGGGGAAGTCACTGGGAAATCCATACCAGCAGCACTTCAAAATAGGGCTGAAATATTTTGAGCAAGAGTTACTACCTGTTCTTTATCCTGAAACTATAGAAATTTCTAGGAACATTAATCTGGACAGGATGCCAAGGTTCACGGTCTAAGCTTGAGTAAGTAGGAGAAGCTTATTAATTGCCATAAATCAATTAATTGCAAGTTGTTATACAAAAATTGGTAAGGATTTCTATTTCCTACCCTTCCCTTCAGAAGGACTTTTGGCTCAGTTCAAAATCACATGGCTTTTTATGGCTTTTTACTATCAGTTTCCTAGCCAAATATCTGAAAGGTGCTTTGGATCAAAGCATCCTTGCTGTGAGAGCTAATTAAATCAGCAGCAGTAAGTGCCAGATAGCACTATTTAACGCTTTGTAGACAAACAAACATGAGATCAACAAGCTCACTGCTTTGCTTTAGCTAGAACACATTCCTGCGTGCATGTAAGGTATGGGGAGATAAGCACGCTGTCAGCACCTCCTAAGGGGAGTTCAGCATCTTGTAGGACTAAGCTGATTTACTATTGCATTTGCAGTGAGACACACAAAGCAAATTCCTTTTGCCATACCTCCTTATTATTTCAATGCATGAACAACCTGCAAGATGAGTTAAATACTGGTGACTCTAAACCAATAAGCCCATAAACACAAACCCAGTGTTTCCTCCTTCAGAGAAGGCAGCGAGTAAATAGCGACCATTTTATGTAAATTCACAAACAAATTCCAGGCAACAGGTGAATAACTTGGAATTTGTCACTTTATTGTATCATTGCCTCCTTGGATGTAGTTCCAATGTTCACTGTAAGCATATTTTTTTGCTTAAACTTGAATTAAAGTTTTGAAAACACATCCGTGGTGTATTGGAACAGTGGGGACAAAAGGGAAGCAATATGAATTAAAAGACAAATCACTGCCATGGGACTCTGAACATCTGGTTTGCCAGATTGGCGAGTCCCTTTTCCTCCATTTCCCCACTTACAACATGTGGATACTCATCTGTTGCAAGAAATGGATGAAAAATATTGTATACAGTGTTGGTTAGCAGCACTGTCAGACATCCTGCCTGATGATGTTTGAACACCTGATGCTTCTTCGCTCATTACTTAGGCTCTAAGTTTGCAGAGGTGGGCACCGATTCAGAAAATGTTGAATACCACAGAGATAGGAAGTAGGAAACCAACACATTGGGTGGAGAAATGTGGGTGATGGCAGTAACTGGGAGCTCTGAATGCATTTGCAGTTACTAAGGAGTCAAAAATACTTGAGTAATATCTACCATGAGGGCCACCACAGCTAAGATTGTCCACTAGAAGAAAAGCCTCCCTTTACTGGGTGACAGTCTTAGTCATTTGGTTTAGTTTTAGGTAGTCCCACAGGGAGTTGGACTCGAGGATCCTTCTAGGTCCCTTCCAACTTGAGATATTCTATGATTTTATGGTTCTGTTCTCAGAGCAGTCACAAACGATGCCCAGCCAGCGCAGGTCCATCCTAGGTGGCCAGGGTGCTCGTCTCAATCCAATGAGCACTACCCGTAGGACCTCATAAAGCCAAGCAAAGCATCTCATGCTGCTTTGGAACAGAACATCGGAGGGAACACACAAGGAGAATTGCACAGTAACATTTTCATCCCTAATGAATATTTGCTCCTCTCTATTATCCCTCAAGGTACCACTGATAAGTTCATTTTGGCATTAAAAAAACCCAAACATTTCCCCTACTTAGTGGATTCTTTCATTAGGAAAAAAATAAATAAAGCCAGCCTTAATTTCTGGAAATACTTTCTAAATTATTTGTAAGTGGCAGAGAAAGGGATAGAAATGTAAGTGAAAGAACACGTAGAGCAAATAAACCCCGACAGTGTCACCAAAGGAAGACCCGAGACAACAGACAGCACCCCAGAGGAGGCAATCTGTAAAGGCAACAGTAAGCAAGTTCATGCCTCTGCAGGGTACTCCTCTCCGGCTTTTACACAGAAAGCCTCTTAGAAAAGAGTCAATGTTAGTACTATCCTGCTTAGATCCTACCCCTCTGTGCCATTCTGTCAATATACAGATCTCCACCAGAACCAGGGGAACTTGTTGCCGCTTTCTACCCACGGCATACAGGAACTCCCCAGCAAAAATTACGTTGCCACCAAAGAACAAACCCGGACTTTATTTAAACTAACTGCGCTGGAAAATCGTTAAAGCCCACATGAATTTGGTAGCCATCCCCAGTACCAAGGAGGTCATTATTTGTTGAATAGCTATCAGTCTCCTCTAGCAGAGGTCCTTTCTCAATGTATTGGTCACAGCTGGGAGGCCCAGTCATAAGCATTCTCATCAAAGGAGCTGTATTTCAACACCAGGATGATAACTCAAATGCTATGCTCAGATGCCAAGGTTTGGAAGCTGGTTTATGGGCTTGTTTACTCTGGAATTTGGTTGCAGTTCCCAAGCAAGCAGACCTTCCGTTGACAAATACTGATAAACTAGAGATATGGAGCATTGGGCACTATTGACTTGTAGAGTCATCTGGATACAGTAAATCCTCAAGTTACTAATTACCAAATCCTGAGACAGCGTATCAAATGTAGTCTATATATTTCCTGTTTCTTTTATTTCTCCTTACATATGCACTACCAGTTATGGTCACATACAGGTTGCCAAGCCAGGGCTTCTGGCCTGACGCAGCACAGCCATTTTTCTGTTCTTATTCTTCAGAGATACAAATATTCACGGACACATGCTTATATTCCCTCCCTAAGATATAAGTAACATAGGTAGAATTCCTAGAAATACTAGTCAGTCAAGCACCAGTAAGTACCCTGTTATTCTCCGTGATTACGCACCGGTCCCTGCAATCGGCTTCAGGGACAGGCGAGTACAGGCTGACAAAACCAAGCAGCAATGCCAGCCAGCCTGCTAGGAAAGGCTCGCAGAGCTGAGCTGAGTTTTCTTAGGTATCAAAAGAGAGTTCTTTTTAAAAAGGCTCTGAGGAAGAATGAGACCCTTTCAGTTGGCCAGCTACAGCCGGTGAATTAAATCAGCACCAGATAACAAAACATCAGCACACATTCAGGGAAAAGGTTATCTTTTGCTTTAGCGCATTACACTGACACCTGCTTTCTCAACACTTAAGTCACATATTACTCCAGCAGCAATATTTTACTCTCTGGCAAATGTTTCTATTCTTTTGCGGAAGCCAGATCCACAACTCCAGACTGTCTCCTGCCAACTTCAATTAACAGAACACTTCATCCCTACATGCTACATGCACAGAAGTTTAATCACGAGAGAACAGGATGTACTTTAATATATGCTAATGTCTTCAGCATATTATTTTGTGGCTTCATACATATTAAAGTATACCTTGAATTATGCACTGATTTCGTATTATTATTTTGTAAATAAACAGCGGGGTGCATGCACAACAGTCACTTCCTCGGCCCCCAGTAAGGAGAAGATGAGCGTGCCACTGCTGGACGCAGAAAGTGAGCCACAGAAGGTGCACCATCCTCCCCATCTCCACCTTGTCTCAAAACAAAATCCTGGTACCCTTGTCATAGGGTTAAACTCTCGCTCAGTTCCATCTCTCCTTGCCTGGACCAAGACACCATTTCCCCCACCCAACTTACCTACTTCTCTATTTGATTTTGTCCATGCTCAAATCCCACTGTCCCTTTCCACATCAAATGCACAGAAGCTGGCAGAGGAGAAGTTCACCCACGATCCCTCTGGCTTTGTCTTCTCCGTTTGTGTACATTAGAGGGAAAGAAAAACAAAAGGCTAAAGCACCTGCAAAGGGGCACTTAACCCAAATCTCATCGATTTTTTTTTCTTTGTTTAAATTGTTTTGCCTTGAAAAGAAACCCTTTGATCTACCTCCTGCCCAGGTCCTGATACAAACCGAACCTCCCTCCCAGAGGCACGCCGACCAAGGGGAAATCACTGCTCCACGGCTGCGCCAGAAATAGAAACCCTATATGCACAGGAGGAGATCAGGCACACTATCAAGTGCAGCAAAATTAATTCAGTCAAAGTTCTTAAAAGATTTCCAAGCTTAAAAGCAAAGATTTCATGCTAAACACCAGTGACACCTGTTGCACTCATTGACGGTGACAATTTGTTGTGTACAGGTAACGGCAAACCTACAGTACAAAAACCGGGAGCCATGCCACCTCTTGCTCCCAGCCGGCCCAGCAGCACTTACAGGCTTGGGGATTTCATTTCTGCAGGTGACTTTCTGCCTGGGGTTGGGCTGGACAACGGCACGGAGAGCCCCCAAGCAGGTATCAGCACGGCTGGACACGGTGTGGCTGCCACGTGAGGTGGAGAGGGGCCAGACCTGCCCTGGGACTGTCATCAAGCTGATGAACCTCTAATAACCGTAATTACAGGTATAAAGTTACATCTATCAAAATTGTCTGGTTTAACTTTTTTTCTGAAGTAGGTACTGTGAAATTGCAAAACTTCATGTATTTGCTGTTTCAGCAGTGAAACGCTAATGACCTGAAATTGTGCTTCACACTGAAGCTGGTTTGGGTTTCTGCTTAACACGGCAAGAAACACTATCATTTTAACGTTTCCTGGTCTTCAGTTTTCATAGCTTTAGTTTTCCAGACACCAGGCCGATACCACTCTTCTTTAAAAAAGAAAGAATCACATTTAAAACACTTATTTTTCTTTATCTGAACTGCTTTAGCCTGCTGCACTTGGAGCACATAAGATAAGAAACCTTACAGCAGTTTCAGCTGGCACAGGGTGGGAAACGGTTAGATGGGCACTTCTCTCATTTAATCCAGAAGCTCTTAAACACAGATCAAAGTATTTCAGAGCTCGTTTTTGCTTCTGGTGTCATGCCCCTGGACAACTAACAGAAGACCCACTGCTACAATGAAAACTTGCCTTTTCTGTTTGAGGGTGAACTTTGGCAGCTCACAGTACAAAGCAGGGAAGCAGAAGAACTTATACCCTGAATTTTAAAGAGGTTCCCTTTGTACATAATGAAATTCTGTGTGCATCTGTACAGCTTTTTTTGGGGCAGAGGCATGTTTATTCTGCCTACGCTCTGCAGCGGAAGCAACGTATCTGTAGTGCAGACCCAGGCCAAGCCAGGACACCGTGTGAAGAAGCTGAACTTTCTTGTTTGTACCATGCTACTGCAGCTATTTGTTCAGTGTTCGTCGACTGATCTGCTCTTTCCACAAGTGGTGATGAGATCCAGTCCTCAACAACTATTGCATATATGTATTTTGGGCCAACCTGGGAGTAGGCTTTAGTCCCACAAGCAAGAAGGCACTTTCAGTCACCAATTCCACAGCCTCAGCAAAGCACGCAGCATTCTGACAAAGCAAGCCTGGAAAGTAAGGGGCAAAGAGCAACGCTTTTAACATGAAATTCAGCTACTCTTAAGGGTCTCAGCCAGGAAGATAAAACCAATGCTTCATTTTCAGAGCCTTCTATGCAAGGCACATTGTGGATTCCAAGTTGTAATAGACTCATGTTCCCCTTATGGCTTACTCTAGGTGCCAAATCATGTTTTCGCATGTCATTCCCCAGATCCAAAGGATACCATTACCCGACTCAGCTTTTGTCTTTCAGAGCACTAATTTTTAGAGTTCTCTTACTTATCTGTTAGTCCTATCGGTCCGTTTTATTAAGCTATGGCACCTCACCACACACCTAGATGGACAACTTTAGGAACTAAATCAGTACCCCATTTATTCACTGCTCCAAACAGAATCCCTACACCTACAATACGAATCATTAGTTATTACATGGTGTTATCTGTTCATGCAGATATTTTTGTATAAGACAGACTGAATCTACAGAAGATACCCATCCCCAAAAAACACCCACCCTTGCAACCTATGCTGCCGTGAATTCACACAGCATTTTCACTTGCACTTGGGGCAATTTGAAAGTGTCACTTTTGAATTCAAGAGCTCACAAACAGTGTTTCCATGCCTTGTCTGCTGAGCAGACAAAAAAAAAAAAAGTCTGAAAAATCCAGAACATCAGAAACCAACCCATTTTTCCCTTCTTTAAGTCATTTAGGAGTCAGCCATCCAAATTTTCCTGGAGCTAAATGAGACTTTTCAACCAGATCACTCCAACTGTCCTATGACTGAAAAGGTACGCCCACGAAGTTACAAGGTCACCTCGGATGTCTCTAAAGATCAACATCCCCATGAAAGCACAAGCAGCTTATTATTCCCAACATCAGTTTGCCCACCAAAATGAAAGCATTCTTGCAAACAGAATTTTTTCATGATCGTGTACACTCACTATATTCAACGTAACCAGCAATAAGACCCCCCTCCTTGTTGATTTTCCTTTACATTTATTCCTTTACATGGGGCCCAGCTGCAGAAGTCAGCTGCCTGCTTCTTCCACTGAATGGCACCAGCTGGGGATTTTCTGCAGCCCAGGCACTTCAAGTGAGCAAAGGAGGACGTGATTTCATGCAGCAGCATTGTTACCAACCAGGCTAGGATAAAAATTGTTTCCTTCCACTGCCTTATCATTAGACTGGACTAATGGATATGCCAAGATCTAATTCAATAACAGTAGCACAGGCTATTTACAACGTCGCCACAAGCATGAGCTCTTTATAGTCCAACCACATAGGGTTTAGAGGTAACAGAAAGCAGCCAAGTGCTGAGCATAAATCTGTGAAGGTGCTTCATACCCTCCATGCTTCCCCCACATACCCAAATACCCACTTATGTGTGGGCTAACAGCCTAAACCCAATTTTCTGAAAGACAAGAAACCACCAACTGAATGATACTGTATTTGCAAGATATACAAGAAAGATACGCGTGCGTTGTTTCTCCTTGCAAGTCCTAAAGCACAGACGATGGTAAAACATTCCAACATTCACAGTTAACACCCAGGTAGTCAGTCACTTCACACCTCAGAAGAGTTTTGTTCCACACAGACTATTCAATCACCTCTTGCCAATTTACACAATCCATGGATCTGGTCCCAGAGCATTAAGGCTTAGCTTACCTTATCAAGTGACTCATTTTATCAAGTTCAAGATAACTACCCATGAGAGTAAGATCTGCTGCTGTGAATACATGTTTAGTGATAGGAATCTATTAAGACATTACAAAATTTCACCATGGAGGAATAATCAGGTGAAAATTTTTATCAAGTAAAATTGTTAGGAACGCTTTCTTAAAGCGAGCGAGGGCATTTTTAAGAAGTGGCTGCCCTTAAGCCAGTTCACTGTTGATCCTCACTAATTTTCATAGTCTGGTTAAAAAAGAATTTTATTGAACTATAGAATATAAAGTTATTTTACAAAATCAGTAATGAAAACAGCCATTAGTCATGTAGCAACTTTTATGAGCATAAAGTTCAGTAAAAAGTTTAAAAGTTGTTAGTTGTCAGAAACCTAGTGGGCATCTCAATGAGAAGATGTGGCCACTAGCTTTTAAACATAGTATTTGGAAAAAAAAAAAAAAAACAACAGAGAAAGAAATAGACCCAAAAAAAAGAAAAAAAGAAGAGAAAAAGCTGTCCAAAGTTTTCAGAGAAGAGAACGCCCAAGCCCAGAACCGTGATGCTCTTGCCCGCCTGGGGATAGCTGGGGAGCCGCTCGCCGTCTCTCATCCTAGGTGGAACCACAGGTGACACAGACCGACGCCCACGGTTGATGCTGGTTAAGGGAAAAGCCGATTTTCCCCAATTTTCTCTCCGGGAGAGGGGCGGGGAGGAGGAAGGCTGTTACCCAGCAGGAGGAAGGAGAAGATCCACTGCAGCACGGCCACCGTCTGGATCCTCCTCTTGAGGGGGACGTTGATGGGGGCAAACTCGACCTTCATGCTGGCGGCGGGCGAGCAGCGCGGGGAGAGCCCCGCTCCCGGTGCCGGTGCCGCCGCGCCGCTCTGCCGCCGCCTCCCGCGGGCCCCGGCTCGCGCGGCAGCGGCGCGCCCCCTCCCGCC
>VXBO01003767.1:43511-120291 GCA_013400135.1 Rhinoptilus africanus | reverse complement strand
CGGGGGGGCCGGGGCTGCCAGCGGCCGGCGGCCCGGGCGTCGGGCCTGCGGCGGTGTCTGCATCGGGGGTGCTCCCCGGCCCTTCGGCGGCCCCCGGCCCGCCGGGCAAAGCCATGTGTCCTCCCTGGGCCCCGCTGCCCGGGCCCACCTCCCTCAGGGAAGCAGAATCGCCCATTTCCAAGTGGCGGTGTCTGGTGGGGGTGTCACGGCCTGCGCTAGGAGCCGGTTAAATGGAAAAGGAGAGGTGGGAGCAGGCAAAGCAGCCGATGAATGCCGCGTTTTCATTCAGGCCTCCTCCCCCGGCCCTTTGGAAACGTGGCTTAAGAACGGTCTGCTCTGAAAGAGCCCTGAGGGACCGCAGCTCCACGGGGGGGTTGGCAGGCCCGGAACACACGTGGGCGCGAATCTCCCCTCTCCCATGGGCCTGCGTCACTCACATGCCGTAACGCCGGTGGTGCAACCTCTGCATGACAAGCCGGCTGATTTGAAAAGTAGCTCTTGGCAGAAGTGTTGGAAAAAGGGTTAATTTAGAATATAAAGTGATCTTGTAAATGTTTGATTGTCTTGTAGCAGAGTTTAAGAAGTAACCATAGTAACAGTACAAGTACGGTAAAGGTGGTGGGAATAGAATGTATTATACAGCAGTTAAGCGACATGCTAGAGGAGTCAAGAAGAATACCCAGGAACTTGGCGTCTGTAAATACGCTGGGACTCTACCCAAAAGAAGAAAGGTCGAAAGTACACAGTGAGGAAGACGTCTTACTTCATCTGAGGAAGACTATTTACTTCATCAGCACGACCACCAACGACCACCAGAGGGAAGTCAGAGAGGCTGATGTCATGTCACACAAGAAGCTGATGTCATAATAGGATGAACTAATTTGTAATGCATATGTATTAGTTGCTGTTGAATATGGATAGGATGATGTAATCATTAGTGTATAAATTACAAATGCGACACGGCGATTTGGAGCCAGATTTGGGTGCATACCCCTGGTTCCTGGGGCCTCGAAATAAAGCACCTCATATAACCTTCATTACGGTGGTTATGTGTCAGTCTCTACGCTAACAGAAGCTGTCCAATTTCTCCCTCCTGTATTCATTATCTGTTCAGGCCAGAGTTACCCTGACAAACTAGGTTGAGGGGCTGGTAGTGATGCTCTGCTCCGGGGCTCAAAAGTCCTTGCTGTAAGAATAACGTGTCAGTAAATGCAATACATGCTAAAGAAACTCTCAGATGCAAATACAAGCAAAGTTCTTCAAATCACTTTTCCCTTTTTTTCTAGATAGCCTTTGTTATCTTGTTTGAAAACATTCAAAAATTACTTCAAAAGTCTGAGGTCTGCTTATTAACCAAAATTCACCTTCTTTCTTCTCAGCTGATGAAGAATTTAATGAGCTTTGCTTTGAGTTTGGTTTGGAGCTTGATGAAATTGTAAGTGCCATTTTTGTTACTTTTTCAGTAGATGTAGTGTACTGACAGCATTTATGTTTGGTAAGAGTTTGTACTGCATTATTTCCAGCACATTCCCTGGTACAGTGTTGGCCGATGCCCTCTAGCTTGTACCAACAAAATGTCTAGGCAAGGTTTTGGAGGATACCATTCTGCAGATATCCTCAAAAGGCAGCGTGGACAAGACTTGAAGGTCCCTTTGATCTATACTTCTATCTAGTCTTTCAGCAGCACTACAGCAGGCTTTTCATCCTGAAGTATCCTCATACATCTCCATACCACAGGGCAGAATATTAACGCATACCTTTAGGTTCTATTTATAAAATACTGTTGTAGTGGACTGTATTAACACAGGTGTTTTGAATTTGAAAAAAACCCCAGACATACAAAAATTACCGTCTTGGGAGCAAGGGACCCTGAGATGGCATATTGCTATACTTCGTGGAGGTCGGCAGTCTGTGCCACTTGGTCTTCAGTCTCTGGCCCCATTTCATTTAGCAGCATACGTGTGGCCACAGACCATGTATTGAACATATTACAAGGTCTGTTTGGTCTCATTTTGTATGCGTTCCTCTGTTCGATATCCAGAAGAATGTTTGTCCCAGGCATTGTTACCTAAGCTGTATCTAATTTATATTTAAAGTTTTGATTTTGATTCTGTACTTGTGAAAACTTGTCAGCCCTGTTAACTGTATGCCTGTAAATCTTTTCAAGTAGACCTGTTTTGGTTTTGCTTTTTAATTTGAATTAACTGATCTTTTAATGATGTTTATCAAAAGACATGTGAACATCATGTTATGCTTTATTTCAGAATAGACTTGATATGGCAAGTCATTTGCCGATCTATTGCCAAAAATAAGGTCACATTTCTCTACTGTGATCTGCTAGCCTGGAGACTCTTGCTTCTATAATATCTTTTTTCTTAAATTCCATCTCTAATAGTGAATCTTTCTTTTGGTATACTGCATTACCATCTCTGAATCTGAGAAAGATTTAGATTTTATGTAATTTCTGGTATTTGCTGTGTCCATTTCCTATATAAATCCAAATTACACTGTAAACTTCTAATTAATACAATTTTTCCCATTGTATTATCTTACTATCATATTCCTGACAATGTTAAGATATTTCAAGGTAAAAACACATTTTTTCCCTTAATTTCAGACATCCGAGAAAGACATAATAAGTAAAGAGAAAGGTGAAGAAAAGGCAAAGGGTGCATCTGATACCGTTCTCTATAAAATTGATGTTCCTGCCAACCGTTATGATCTTCTTTGCCTTGAAGGGTTGGTCCGAGGACTGCAGGTCTTTAAAGAAAGGTAATGCAGAGTTATGATATTTTTGTGTGGTTTGTTAGTTGTTTAAATACGAGTCCATTTCCAGTTAATAAACTTGACACTTTCTTGGATTTTGAGTACGGTCTCATATGTAGATCAGATTCGTCAGATGTTCTTCTGGAGAGGATCTATTGTATGGTTTTAAAAGACTAGACTAGAATGTTACTGCGTTTTGGAGCTGTTAAATTTTTTTTTCAACTGTAGTTCCATTTGAGACTTATCCTCTAAAGAACTCCTGCAGAGGAACTTCCTTGTGATCGTCTGTAATAAATACCCAAACAAATAATTTATTTCAGTTTTCTGCTATGACTTTATCTTCTTGAGTCCTTCCTTTCTAGTTCAGTAATCTGTTTACCATCCCATAGAAAGCAAGTTTTAAACAGTTAGCTAATTTACATGCCAAGAAATGTTACTAGGAAAATTTTCTACATATAATTTTGTTACATTCCTAAAGTTTCCTGCATTTGGGGAACTTTCTTTGTTTCAGTTACAGACTTATTTCTGGTTTTATTCTAGGATAAATCTCCCTAGCTATGAAAAAATAATACCACCTGAGGGTGAAGGTCAGAGGCTGATTATCACTGGAGAGGTAAAAGTGTTTACTGCACCTTTGTAAATGTATTGAAAGTTACTGAACGAGCAAGACAGGCATCAGTACCGATTTTATAAAAACAGTGAGACTGGAAATCTTATTTACAGAACAAAAGCTAAGGAAATTTAAATATCTCTACTCGTGATTTATTTTTAGGGAAGGGGAGGAGCAATAGACAAATCATTTTGTGTGAACCTAGCAGCAGAACAAATCAAAGTTTCAGATGCTTACAGTGCATTGACTTTCTGGGCCATTACACAGCGTATTGGAAACCTTGTCTCTACCAGACCTGGAGTAGGTTTGGTTAGGTTTTTTTCCCTTTTGGAATTCTGATGCCTTTCCATGAATTCTCCTTTTGATTACTACTTTTCAAAAGAGGGTTTTATGAAGAAAAGTGCACATTTAATCAGTTTTAGTTTTGTGTATTCTGTGTACTTGAAATTTATAATGTGTTGCTGTTGTAAATTGCAGACTGTCCATGTCCGTCCGCATGCTGTAGCTGCAGTCCTTCGTAATATAACTTTTACCAAGGAACGTTATGATAGTTTCATTGACCTCCAAGAAAAACTACACCAAAATATTTGCAGGTTAGTGCTTAATTTTAAAGTAATGTATAGTGTCTATGTGTACAATTTTTTCACATGGTAAGACTGTATATCTCTATTGCAGAGAGGCATATTTATATTTATGCTAATAATTGGATTTTCTTTTGACTGTTAGGTGTGTTGTTAACATTTGTTAAAATGTTATTTGTGAAAATAATTTGTAGGCTTCTCAAAATTGCCCTTCTACTTTTACAGTAATTTCTATGAATGCGTAGGAGTACAGAGCATCATGAAATACTGCCTCAAAGGAACTCCAAATATTACTAGTAAAATTATTATTTTGCTTTCTTTCTTTATAGGAGAAGAGCATTAGTAGCAATAGGTACCCATGACTTGGACACCATCTCTGGTCCCTTTACTTTTACAGCTAAACCACCTTCTGAAATTAAATTCAAGCCCTTGAATCAATCCCAGGAGTACACAGCTTCACAAATTATGGATCTGTATAGGGTAAGTGGTATTTTTAGACTTGTGGCACAATAAATAACACAGTTATTTTCTGTAGCTTCAGCCAGTGAGCATTCCACAGTCTGCTTATTCATAAGAAGTGCATGGCAATACTTTATTTTTATTGTCTATGAAAGATACATCATGGTGTTTTGTGGCGAAGCATGACTCTTAGAATAGTGGGTTTGGTATTAACCCTCTGATTTATCAACACAAAGACTGCTTTTCATAATGCTCTTAATAATACTGTAAAAGGGTTGCATATTTATCTACACTGGTAAGATACTCAAGTGTTCAAAGCTGAGAAAAGCTTGGGGTAAATAATATCAGATTTTTAAATGTTACTTTAATTGGGCCAATTTACTTGGGGAAGATGTTATTTACCCAACTACATACATAGGCAAGCGTAGCTGTGTAAAATACTCAAGTCTAGCACTGCTCTTGACCCATCATCCTGATGAAACCAGGTAAATGCTAGGGAAAGATTCTATCAAGTCCAATTTTATGATGTCTATGTGGGCCACTTTAAACGTCAACATTTGAAAACAATACTGTTATCACCATCATTACAATATACAGCCCTGCCGGAGCACACATACTGGTCATAGAGATAAAAAAATTCTCAAAGATCTCTGAATAACGATGACTAAGAGAGCTAGGAAACAAAGGGTAGCAGAAGGACTAAAAGTAAATGATGGTTTTGATACAACATATGCCTATGCCATTGGAACAGATGTAAATTTTGAATCGGATTTAAGCATAAATGTGTCAGTATTCAGCAATTTATAATTATAAAAGTATTGTAGTGCTAATTTCATCACTTCTAGGGAAAGTTCCTATAAACTAAGGATGTCTTCCTGTGGGTTTGGCAATGAAAGGTCTGCTGTGGTGAACAAGAGCACCATTTGGACAGCATGGCCTATGCATGTTTGAGGGAATCCTTAAATAAATAATTTTTAACACTTCTGAAGCCAATTCAGTCCTCTCATTTAAGAATTTTCCTGCTTCCAAGAGCAAACAGCTTTTGCTACTGAAGTACCTAGCTCTAAGCCCAATCCTTCCCTCTTTCAAAATTCCCTTTAGTCTCTCAGCAGAGGATTGTGGTGCTATGGAAGTTCACAAACACGCTAATGTGAAATTTACGTTGTGCTTTGTTTCTCCAGACTGACAGCCACCTTCGGCACTATTTACACCTAATAGAAAACAAGCCACTTTATCCTGTCATTTACGACAGCAACGGTGTTGTTCTGTCCATGCCACCAATCATCAATGGTAAGATTGCTTTTGACTAGTTTATACTGTCTCTACTATTTTGTGTGCGAGTCAGAATGTCTAACAGAAACACTGATGTGTAAAAGTCCCACTGCAAACCTCTGCATTTAGCTTCTTGTACCATTCTAGAACTCAAGAAAGGTTCCTTGTGAGAGGAACCTTCATTGGGAAAGCATTTTGTTTGCATTTATAAACATTGTTCATCAGACATTTATCTAAAAGAAGCGTGTAAGAAATTACTGCTTTGTACTCCATTTTATGTGGTCACGGTGAACTTTTCACCTAGGTCTTAAGCCAAGTGTATTTATCATCAATGTAAACCAGTTCTTGCAGATCCTTTTGCTATCACACGAGTGAGTCCAGAAGACTTTAATCGCTTAAAAAGAATAAACTGATGTAGACTTTTTTGAATTGTTTCTAAATATGGGTTTCCTCTGAATGCAAAAGAAACTATGGGTGATTTTTGAGAATGATGTTTACTGAAGCCAGTTAACAATATGGCAAGAATAACTCCTTTAACAAAGGTATTTCAGTATACCTATATACTTAGTTCAAGAATCAGTAACTTGCCCTACACTGACCGATAAAATCTGTAGTGATAATTTCTTTAGATGTACTTTTCCTAATTGACCTTATCCAGATCTTGAACAGCTAGCCCAAATTTTCATTAAAGGCAGCTCAAATTCTGTGGCAGTAACTGGTAGGAACAACTGTTCTGAATTGAAGGTGGTGTCAACCGCTGTGTCTGATCCTTCTTTGCTAGGCTCATGCCAGCTTTGGAGTGTTCCCTGTATAAGCACTGCATATTGTTTACATTTTATCAATTTAAAAGGTTGAGCTAAATTCAATATCCACTCTATTTTAAAGAAGAGTATTTGAGAGAAGCTTCCAGGTTAAAGGTTCTTTTTAAACAGATAATGAAAGGTAAACATTTGTATTGGTTTTTCGGATTATCTACAAGCACTTAAGCACAAAGTTATTTGCTTTGAAGTAAGTCCAGAAATTATGAATACATTGCATGTGCAAAGAGGTACAGCACAGCAAAGGGAAGGGAATATACAATCCCTCAGTCTTGAGACCTTCAGTGCACCTTTCAGTTTAGCTGTGACCTAGTTTCTCAGGTAGGAAACTAAAACACAGACTTGCTCAAACAAAGGAAGCGAGAATACCCATGGTATCCAAGCATGTGCTTCCCTTTGCCTCCTGTGGGGTGCATCTACTTCAGTGAATGGTGTGATGAAAGGCAAGAAGGACAAAGAGGTTGGGTTTGGCACGGTCCCATACAGTCCCAGGACTGTGTATATCCATGCTGCAGAGTTACTGGCAAGGAAATTCATTCAAGCTATTCGCTGCACACCTATACCTAACAGGCAACACCAGGCAGATTTCTGTACAGCACATCTAGGTCGCTTGGGGCTTACTACTAGGGAACAAACTACTGGGGGACTTTGCATCCAATTTGCAATAGAGATGCTTTAGGTGATGTCCCTAAGTGTATGTTCTACCTTGCTTTTTCCCGATGAGAAACAGTTTTGAGTGCATCAGTGGTGGGCTTCAGTGCACACCTCATGGCTCCCAGTACAGACACAAAACAAATTCATGCCTAAAAGGAACCCATACTAGAACCTGAATCACTAACGTAGACAAACCCGTAGTGTATCAGCAGACAGTGAAGAGATATTGGTTATTCACAGAAGTGGCTATTCATCAGTCTAAATCACTTTTTAAAAACCATTTAATTCTTTCCTGTCCAAGGCTGCTTTCTTACACACATCACACACCAAATGCAAATGTGTTCCTAAAGCCAGGGAAGATGAGATGCCCTGGAGGTGCAGAACCACTTTGCAACCGGCAGATGGCCACTGTTCTGCTAGTTTCCTTTTTCAACTGGGTACTGAAATACCTGTAGATTTGTCTTTCAATGTAAAGTATAACCCAGTCAGTGAGTCCAGTCTGTCTTTTCCCTCTTTTTGATTCATAGTTTTAAAAATAAAAAGAGCAGGTATTCTGGTAAGAGTTGTGAATGTTGGTGCAGCAGACAGTGGCTTTTTAAGCTGCAGATGACAACGATCTTTCTGAATCACAAAAGGAGTCATTATCAGTGTCATTGCAAGAAAAAGTAATAACATTTCTTAACATGTTTTTGTCTTCACATGTTTTAGGAGATCATACAAAAATAAGCGTAAAAACCAGAAATGTGTTTATTGAATGTACGGGCACAGATATTACAAAGGTAAGTTAATCTTCCCTGCTTTTGATATGCTATAATATCATTGTTTTCCCTTTGGGTGATAGGGTTGCAATACAAAGAGCCACAATAGCCAGGCACTTACTTTATGGAGCCAACCTCCCATTTCCAAAGGGCAGGATAAGTTGTAGGAGTCAACACAGTTTTAGGCTTGCTCTATAGGCAGTGTTGTATTTTCACTGGATTTTGTATTTATTGTGTCTTTATGTTGACACTAAGTGTTCGGTTTGTATGAGAAAGTAATTTAAGTCAGTTAGGGGCTTTTTTTGTTGTTGAGCACTTTTTCTAAATCTGAAAGGTTTTGAAAAGAGTAAAATTCACTAAGACTGCCTGTTTTGCCAGAATACTCTTTGTAAAGAATCACTTTGTCTCCTGCTTAAAATTTGGGCTGAGAGAAGGAAAACGACACTTTTTCTTAGTTATCTCTTTCAAGCAGGGATGCTGTGCAAATAATTGTCAAATCGATGTCTTTCCATATGCAAATTCTGTAACTCAAAGCTGAAGCATGAAAGCCTAGCGGTTATAATTGCCTGTTCTTGAATATAGGTTGTGCGTTCATTGTTGTTTTCCCTAAAGTATGTATCTTGACGCTTAAGAGCAAAAACACTTTTAACATTACCTACTACACAATATGTTAACGACACAAATAAATTTGCACGTTGGGGAGTTGTTTCTAAGCAAACTTAATAAATAACGGCTGCTTGCTACTGCTTGCCTTGATAGTAAAAACAAAGATAGTGCTGCTCTATTTACATGAAGGAAATTACAGTGTGAGGCATCAAAAAAAGCCCAGCCCTTGTAGATTGAGAAGTTGATCTGAATCTTATTATGTTCTGTTATACCAATCTCTTAAAATATTCACTGTAAAAAAAAAGACATTGCAGATGAGGTTATTGGATAATATATTACTAAACAACACACAGTCCTTCAGCCTCTACATTCTCACTTGAATTTCAGTGAAACGACTAATTAGACTAAAGGTCGGGAAGACCCAGTTCCAACTGGTAATAAAGACCCTCTGTACCTTGAGAACAGAGTTTGGCAATGATACACAAACGCTTCAGAACCTTGAAAACCAAAGATTTTACGTTTTTGCACAAATGTTGTTGCAGCAGAAGGAAAACATTTTTTAAAATTCAATCTAGTATTCTACACTGCTGGGATTTTTGGTTTTAAGTTCTTAAATAGAATAGAATGAAGGGAGCATAAGATGATTTTTTTTCCCTATATTTTGTTAAGATATTTTGTCTACTTCAACACAAGTAGATGACGGATTTCAATGTGATTATTATCTTTATTTTGTAGGCAAAAATTGTTCTTGATATTATAGTCACGATGTTTAGTGAATATTGCGAGAAGCCGTTCAGGTGAGTATAAATCTCTAGTCAGAGAGACATTACATTTGGGCCACATGTTAAAAACATTTTTACTTCTGTTTTTCTGTCTCTCTCAGTGTTGAAGCAGCAGAAGTCGTTTACCCTAATGGGAAGACCCACATCTATCCGGTAAGCATAGTGATATGATGCCTCAGTATCCTCGGGGAAAGGATTTTATTTACACAAAGTCTGGCAAGAGTGACATTGTGTTCTTTTTCTGCAGAGGCAGTATACACTCCTTCTGAGATACAGCGTAAAAGCTCAGCTTGGCACTATCTGTATATTAGTGAGTCAGGACCTTCTCTAGCCCCACGAAAAGTAACTCCAGCTCCAGCTTCCCCTTATCTACGAAACTCATTCTGAAGCTCCACTAATTTATAATAAGGCTAAAAACACAGTCTCACTGTGGCTGATACTCCAAAAAGAGAAGGGTAGGCTTTAGAGTTACGAGTGGTAACCACTATTGTGGCTTAGAGTTCATGCGATATGAACTTTTTCAGGAACAAGTAAAGATTGCAATCAAAGGTCATAATCTGTGTCTAAAGCCTTTAAAACCTACGTGTTCCAAATCAGGAAAAATGAATGCAGGAAGAGGTCCTTCAGGCTTAAGCCAGTGGACAACTGAAATCAGCCTCAGCATGACTTACTTATCAGATCTGGAAGCTGTAGTGCCCTTCAGTTAAAGTAACCTTGTAACACTGGATTTTTCCGTCTTTCACTTTATAGATTTCAACTATATAAAGGTCTATAAGGCAGGATGTTGACTTCAAGTGCAGGCTTGCCTGCATTCAGAGTCCCAGACAGACCTCTCTGCAGTAATGTAGTCTTACTTTTTTGGTCTCTTAATAAGTGTAAAGAGAGCAATTCCTCCCATTTCCTGAAGGTAACTGAAGACAAACAGAGATCTGGTTGAGTTCATAAAATCAGATTTATCAAGCAAGTACGAAGCGTTTAGAGGGAAAGAAACATATTTTTACTGAGAGTTTTTCTAGTGGTATTTTAGCTTTTCCTTTTAGCAATCTCAGCTTTAATGAAGAGGAAAGACCTAGAATCCTGAAGAGATATCCAACAAAACACAAATCTCTGCAGTAACCGAAGCAGCTTCCCTAGATAAAATGGGGAAAAAAATCCTGAAAGCTTAAGATGAAGTTTAGAAACACCTAAGTAAATACATACAAAGTAACTTTCTTAAAACATGTTGCAAACTTTCTAAGTAATATAGGGGTAGATATTTCTGTGATAATATGGAAATAAAAGGTTTTCTTTCCTTTTCCTCCTAAAAGTTATTCAATCTGTACTAGACCATGAGATCTCACACATGACTATTCACTGCTTTAGGGCTTTGACTTAGGATGAACTGGTGACTAGAAACTCTTAGCAACTCTGTTACTTGCATATATCAGAAATTATCGGAAGTTTCAATAACAAGGATTTCATGCTGCATTCAACCTTTCAGCTTAACTGAGAACAGCTTTTGCAGCGTGTACTATAAGATGTTTTCAAGAATCCTGTTACCTTAAAATATTAAGTTTAACCTAATATTCCACACTTGTCTTCTGTGGATGTCATTTTAGTATTGTAATTAGAAGCAGCTAGATAACCAAGACATCAAAATTTAATCGTCTTAGGTGGTAATGGCAGGCACTGTGCATGCTGAAAAGCTTTGTCTTTCTTTTTAGGAACTGGCTTACCGAAAAGAGAAGGTGAAACCTGAACTTATTAACAAGAAAATAGGCATCAGGTGTGTTATTGCAAATGAAAACATAGTTTTCATTAATCATGAAAAAGGTACTACAAAACATTGATTATTGCATTGTTTTAAACATGTTTACACTATGTGATGATGATTTTTTTTAGTTTATCAAAAATTCAGGGCTTATCTTGGGTAATTAGATCAACGCTGTAAGACTTCTTCCCCTGTTTTCAAGGAAGGTGAATTATTCTTTATGTCCTCACACAACTGTTATGAAGTAAAGAAAAAGGACCATCCCAAGAGTCAGAATCTGAGCTGGTTCTGGTGGAATGCTAAGCCTATGTACAGTCCATAAAACACCTGGAGATTCTTCAGGATATAAGGCAATGCAGAGGAAACGTTAATTACTTTAAAAAGCCAGTCGGTATAGTGCAAGATCCGTAAATTACTACTCTCTTGTTTTGTTTCAGTGAGACTCCATCAAGCCTTGCAAAGCTGCTGACTAGGATGTGTTTGAAGTCACACGTCATAGGGAATGGGAACAATATAGAGATTGAAATCCCTCCTACCAGAGCGGACATTATCCATGCATGTGATATCGTAGAAGATGCAGCAATAGCTTATGGTTATAACAACATTCAGATGACTATTCCGAAAACGTACACCATAGCTAATCAAGTAAGATTGCCCCTTCAAATAAACGCTCTGTTGTCAGTAAATGACTAGTGCATGCCAGAAGGGCTTTGGGGGAAACAGAACCTAGGAATTAAATATTTTGACATGCTTTGCCTTGAGAAGTATTTACCATGGATAGGATACAAAACAGATGCCCCACTGATTTGAATAAGTCCAAGACCAGTGGTTGCTAGTACTTGAAAAAAGACAGGGTTTAAGTAGGGAGCCCATATTAAATCTCTAATTGGGAGATTCATTTCCTCAGGCAAGCCTAAAGGCAGCTGGCTCACGCTTCCAACAATTTTAAGCACACAAGCCTAGTACCTCCCTAGTGAATTCACCGTAACGTAACAGACAGAATCACCTCGGGGAAGAACAGAAAAAATGTTTTTAGATGGAAGTTGAAAACTGTTTTTTGTTTCATTTTAGCTCCCCCTCAATAAACTCACAGAACTTCTGAGAGTGGACTTGGCAGCTGCTGGATTCACTGAAGCACTCACTTTTGCCCTGGTATATTATATTGATTTCACATTTTTCTTAGTTGCGCATTAGAACAGCAATGCAGCCAAAACTGCAGAGGATGGTCTGAGGATATGCTGTTGTATAAACGTACCAGAATTAACGGTTACTGTTTTGGCAGGTGATTGTTTGCTAGTGCTTTGGAATTACAGTATAATATTTTGTGACTTTGTATGTCAGAGAAATTGAATGAGTCACTGTTAATGTGGCACATAATTCTAAATATAGAGGCAAAAATAACCGCTGAGGTACTGTTTTTAGTTTAACTTCATAGGATGAAGTTGTAAGACAGCAAGTCTCTCTCGAGACTTCACCAGATGTGAAATTCACCATAGTTTGATAATCTGGGAAGAAACATAAAAATTGAGTACTTTCTGGTGGATATTACTACAGTTTAGAGATTACCCTGTTTCTATTTGTCTCTTTTCAGTATTGTCGCTTGCCCATGATTCCTTGCATTAGATACCAAGCTGCTATATAGTTATTCAGTCAGCAAGAAGTTTATTTTAAGAACACCTGTAAAAAGGTTATAATGCACACTAAGGGGATGCAAATTCCTCTGTAAATTTCACCACAGGTGGGGTTTTTTTGCATGGAAGAACAGATGAAACTCTAGTAATTGTTGTTACCACTGGTTGCAGGTATTATTCATACCCTTTGTTACAGCCACACCAGTAGTCTTTTACCAAGAATTATGACTCTGCAGCGGCACTTGCCACTCCAGTACTAACAGCTGGCATGATCTCTAATACTGAAATTTTGCAGCAACATTGTTTTATTGAAATAAAATGTTCAGTAGGAAACACCATCTTGGTCATGGCCACTTGTTCACACCCACTTGTTCACCCCCCTCTGCCATAGCTGTGAACTGGATGGGAGAATCCAATCTTCTACTATTAAAAAAAAAAGTGCACCCCCGTGCCCTCCAAATGTATAAGGTAACTGTCCATTTGTGGACGTTGGCATAGTCAGCTATTGAAAATACACTATACATTTTAGAAAATCCTTTCTGTTATAAGATCTGCTCAAAGCCCTTGCCTTAAAGTGCAGTTTGTGGACATTTTATTTAGCATATGAAGAGCTCCCATCACATATTCTGTTAAAACCTCTGTGTAATTTCTCAACCTTTTCCTGAATTTAAAACTTATTATATGGCCAAAAGCATACGTCCCTGAAAGTACACAACCTTTTAAGAGATAGTTATCTAAACACAGATTATTTTTTGATAATTTACTTAACGATTTTAAGATACAGTGATGCAGGCTCCTAAAACACTTCCACGCATTTGAAAAGTTCAGGTATTGCAACCAAAGTTAGTAATCCAAATAGACTGAATAAAATTTTAACACCTTCAGATTTCATGGAGCTTCAAAAGGAAAATTTGGACTAATTCTGACAGTTTTAATATTTTGTTATTAACTCATGTAAGTAACCAGGACAATAACTAGTATTACTTCCTGCAGCGCTAGTATTTGACAAAGATACTCAGACTACCTGTGGTAGTACCATGTTGGGGAAATAACAGATATAATATGATCAAGGTGTTACAGATTTTCCGTATTAATTAATAAATATAATTCATTTTTTTCAGCACTGACTAGGTAAGATGCTTAAAAACATTGAATATGTTACATTACCACTACTACCTTTATGAACTGCAAGAGCAGAATTTGTAAGATCACGCAGTATATCATGTTACCACATTACATATTTGTATTTCTGCTGTGGCACGATGAAATCCTGCAGTCTGCTGTGTCATCAACACTTTATTAAAACATCAACGTGAAGCTGATGACTATGACAAATATCATATATGCTACAACATTCTGTAGCCCAGTGTTATATGACAAACATTGCTTGTATATTTGTGCATACAATCTGTTCCTTGGTTTGAGCCCCAAATTATACTTGTACAAGATAACATTGCATTCTGTGGGGAGCTCCACTTTAGCCAAAATGCATTTAGTTAAGTCACAGTAACATACTGTAGTTTAGATACACATCTGAAAGCTGTTTAACGCAGTTTTCTCCTCCTAAGGTCAGCATTCATTTAAGATATTTTTATTTTTTTTTAGTCAATAACCCACTTTTTCAGATGGTATCATCTGCTTATTTTCCTCACATTTGGTCTATCTACTTTTCGGAGTGCTGCCAGTGCAAAGGGATCGCTTCTGGGAGACTGCAGTATACTAGCAAATCCTCAATTACATGCCTAGGCTGCTATTGGTTTCTTTAATACATTAATAAAGCTATAAATTCTGGAAATCTGTATCGTGGATCTTATCAGTAGCATCTGTTGCTGTATGTGCCCACATCTTGTCTGAGCCTGATAAAGTGCATGTGTATTGCTTTACTGACTAGCGTAAAAGTACAGCTTGAGAATAAGGGCTTTAAAAATACTCTGACTCAAAAATAATGAGAACAACAAAAACGAACTATGAAAATCCAGTGCAGCTATGAAGATTGCAGGCTTGGCCATATGACCCGAGAAGCTCGGCTGCCATTCCCCTTACAAGTGCTATTTTCAGAATAAAATACTTTACCCACTGCAAGTCAGGGGGCAGAATCTGAGCCTCTTGTTCTTAAAACAGATGACAGCAATCCATGACAGAAGCCTAAATAAACACTTGCCTTTTTTTTTTTAAACTAGCTTTATTTGGGTGGGTTAGTAATTAACATTTGTTGATAAACCAGTTTGCCTACTTAGTCTTAAGACTGGGGCTTAATTTTTATTATGAGTGGGTGTTGCACATGACAGCATATATGGGGCCTCAGAACAAGTGCTACAATTGCATTGTTTATTCTTGATATCAAATTTCCTTGACTTACTGTCTGTTCTGACTACTTGACCTTGATGGGTTTTGTCTCTTCCTCTCAGTGTTCTCAGGAAGACATTGCAGATAAACTTGGTATGGATATCTCTGCAACAAAAGCAGTGCGCATAGCAAACCCCAAAACTGCAGAATTTCAGGTGAGAGAATTCAGGTCAAATTTTGATAGCAACAGTCTCACAGATTCTATGTTTCAAGAGGAAAGAAAGGAACCAACAGGAAATAAAATTTATAAACTATAGAGCTACTTTTCCTGCATTAAAGAGGAGGTGCATATTTATGTGCTAAACTTGCTAGCGGTCATTTTCTGTTACCCCTTCACTGAGAAATACCTTATTTGGTGTGAAATACTACTAGCATTTCAATAAAGTAAAATACCACACCCTGTATGACAGCATGTGGCAAAATTGAGCTGTCTTATTACAGAAAAATCCCAGATAATTGTTCAACTCCCACATTTAGAAAAGCCATTCAATTTAAATGGAATTACTAGACTCGACAATCACTAAACTTCCTGAGCTCTGTATATGAAATGCTTTTTTAAAAAAAATATTAACCATTATTACTCTTTTTAAATTCTATATTGCTCTAAGTATTTTAATACCCATTTCTAGATCCACAACTGCAATCTGCGTATATCCATTTCTGTTACTTACGTTCTACCTACATCATTGATATCAGAAGCTATCAAGATAACATTCAGATAGTGTTTAATATTTACAAAATAGCTCTTAGTATTTACCTCTCCTAAAAGTGAGATGGAATTTATGGAATTTTTTTTTGCACTTCTTTCTGTATTTTTTGTTTTTCTACCCTGCGCTGCAGCTCGCGCATCTGTGAGATGATACCTATTCGTAACCTCACATACATGCTCTTTCAGAAAATGCAGTATAAAGACCACGCACGTTTTCAGGTTTAATAATTCTAAAACAAAGTTGCTCAAAAATAAAGAAATCAGTGCATAATTTGCATCTGACTATTTTTAAAATCATGTAACAAGTGAGCAAAACAAAAAAATTAAAGTCTAACAGCTATTTTGGAAGGTTTTTCACTTGCAGCAACCATGTTTGTCCTGCAGGTGGCACGTACAACCCTCCTTCCTGGGCTCCTGAAAACTATTGCTGCTAACCGAAAGATGCCCTTGCCTCTGAAACTCTTTGAGATCTCTGACGTTGTAGTAAAAGATCCTAATACAGGTAAGAGGACGTTCCTCAAAGTCTTTGATAATGGAAATATATGCTTACATATTAAATGGTAATAGTAAGTAGATCTGTATTTCTTTAAAAATAGAATAATCACTACATACCACGTTCTGGTTTTTCATTTACGTGGAAGAGTTAAGCGGCTAGCACAACAGGCCAGATTTTATAGTGGTTAGAAATACGATTCTCAGAAGTGCAAGTGGGTATCTTGTAAGTATTTTTAGGCATCAAAATCTCCATTAAAATCTGCCAAGAGCACTGCAAGACTCCAAGGATAAATGCAAGACAGTTTTGCACCAAAAAACCTGCTCTAAATTGCTTATGTTGATGCACCCATTTTTGCTTACTCTTACTCTAGTGCTCCTTTGCATTCTTATCAGGGCTGTAACTCATGAGCGAAACTCCCTGCTGGCAATATTTTCAAGTGGCACAAACCTTGGAAAGCAGTAAATATCAAAGGCACGTTGCTATTGCAGTGCTAGAACCTGTCTAAACTGCTGCAGTCTCAAAGATGTGCGGTGCTGTGCCATCTGAAAAGCAGTGTGTCCCGAGCCTGTGGCTCTGTGAAGAGCAGGTGGCTCTTGCAGACTCATCCTATTCTGGAGAGCTGTAACTCAGAAGAAAATATTGGGGTCACTGTGTCTCAGCGTGAATCCCTTTTCCATCCTCTTTAAACAAGATTGCTTGTATTCATTCTCCAAAACTATCTTCTGGAAAACTGGCAACCAATATGAAGAATTAGATTTGTAGCACAGATACAGTCAAAAAACGGAGAGTCTGTGTATAAAAATAAATTAAAAGCTCAACAGTATAAAATTTCCTCTCTCATCTATATAAAGGTTTTCCTTATCTTTCCACTTCATCCAACTACGCTAAGAAAGCGTGTCTGCCTTTGAATTGTTCTGTAACCTTAATTGTTTTACGTGAAACAGCCAAAGCAGCCAGTTCACTTTTCAAAAGCTTCAGTGAAACCTTCCCTGTGCGGTGGGGCCTCTTTGCACTGATTTCACTGGACAGGATCAAAATTTCACATTATCTTTTTTGTCTGGAAAAATGTATCAAAGCAAAATGAACTGTAAAAATGGATTTTCAAAACGTTAACAAACATTTTTCTAAAATTTACTGACTCATTTCTTTCTATGTGGTATATTGGGTAAAAGGAGGGCACAGCTACAGCTTGCAGGAGGAAACACATGAAGTTTTGCCTCTCAATGAAAAAGGCTGACATTACTTTAAATTCAGCAGCAGAAATCATTCTCTTTCATTATCTGGTTTCAGATTTTAGTGGTTGTGTTTAAGGTATCTAGGATCTGCAAAACAAAGATTTATATAAGGCATAAACAAAATGGCAAGTAAATTGCTTTGGTGTTGAATTTAATTTGTTGATGACTGCTTTTTTTTTTAAGGAAAAAAAAGCCTTGCCAAGCAAAATAAGCAGTTCTAGCAAACCATGTAGACTTTTTTTTATTAAATACAGACAGTTTGGTGGCGCAGCTCATTCCTTGTTGGGCACGCAGTTAGCTAGAAAGCAAAAAAACTTGGTACAGATGGCAGAATACATCAGCATTCTTCAGAACTAAGAGTGGGGCTGTTTATCTTAGTCCACAGAGTGCTTTTATTCTGGCTTATGAAATTTGCAAGCTAAACTGTTGCTTTTATTTTGTGTGCGCTAACTGTAGCTCTTGGAAGCTTTTATTTATGTGGATGGCTGCTTAAGAGTTTTATAAAGACTGATTTTGTAGTGTACTTGGTTTTGGTGGGAATCACTGCAATGGATGAAAGATAAAAGATGTCTGAGGTAGCAGCTTTGTACCCCACGCTCTTGGGCAGCCTTCTCATGGGTTGAGTGTTTGCAAGCTATGGACAGTGGCTTCTAATGTTGTGTTAAGAATAGCTATTGTCTTTCCCAAATTTACGTCCAGAATTAAACTTGGCTAATAAACAATTTGAAAGGGGAGGGGAGAAAGAAATAACTAGTAACTCTGCAAATACTGAAAAATGTGGGGTTGTCCTCTCACATATGGAATGAGATTTCCTGCAGAAGGCTTATGTCATCAGACTGACTAATTTAATTTTATTATTTCATGATTTTGGCATGCAGAATTTCCAATTAATAATTTAAAAAGTATGGGTCAAAAAGAGTACTGACATTAACTGTATTTGAAATGGCATCTTGTAGTCATTCATGTGTGAATGAACCTAGCTCTTTTAAACACACTGGTTTTTAATAAAATACCTTCTTACACAGAACTCGGGCTTACCAAGGTGAACTGAACATTTCTCTTCGGACATATCTGGCAGAAAGGTCTGACGTACTAAATTAGCAAAACGTGTGCCAAATTTAGTACAACTAAATGAAACCAAATCTGAGCAGAAATGTTTCTTCTCAAGGCAGGAGGAAATGCGCGGATTTTGGGTACGTTACACAGTATTTGTGTGGTTAGCTTGTAACACTAGATAGTCACTTCTGGTAGGGTAGTTACACTAGTTCAGCATTTAAATCACCACTTTACACCACCAGTCCTAACAGAGAATAGCCTTTCTCTCTCTTACCGCAATGAAAGAAACAAATCCATTAGAAAATCACCCCTGAGCAGTGATCTTGGGGAATCTGGCAAGCTTATGGTAGTGCACATTTAGCACAATTTACATCATTTGCGGGTACAGCTGCTGCCACATTTTGGAGCATTTTCCGAACTGTCTGGAAGTGTTAGCTATGTGCAGAAACTCGTTTGGGATTTTTGTGAGGCTGAGAGACAAGTTTAAATGAGCAGGTGCCCCCTTTCAGATCACCAAGTCATTTTTCTGAAGCATCTCTAATTTGGAAGGGGGCAGCGTACAACACTGCTTTATCTTCCTCTGCACTCTTTTGGCTCGCATATTCCTAACCAGCTGCCCATCCTTTGGATTGTTTTTCAACAGCATCCCCAGGAAGTGCTTTGAAGTCTCAGAAACATATATATATATAATTTAGGTTGACATACTTGGCAGGCTCATTTAAAAAAATAGAATTGCTTCATGGCATGACACAAGAGATCTCTTAAGTGAGTTATAAAGAACTGAAGCATTTCTAACATCCGCCAGCTTTTGCCTGCAGTTCCTAATACTTTCTTTTTTTCTTCCTATCGCCTGTGAATGTGAATGAATTTCTTGCATTGTAATATAACTCCGTAAAGGAGTAAGTTTTATAATGTACCTTTTTGGAATGCTTGAAAAAACATCCTTTCCCTTACCAAGGATTTCTACAGTTGAAAACATGAGTGTGTTTATTTCTGATGCTTTAGTTAAGAATAGTGATCTGTAGGCGCCATTGGCTATCTGAATAATAATGAAATTAAAATTCAGATAGTTGTCACAAACTGCCAGCACAATGACTCACAGAAAAAAAATAAATCATTCTACTGAGTGTCTGTCTAGCCCAAAGAAAATGCCGTCTTAGGCAAGGGAAAAAATTTTCTTCTTTTCTGTGGCTCGGTACAACGTGAAAATAAGTTATTCTCCCTTCAGAACTATATTACTGATTGGAACCTTAGTAGAGCTGGGAAACAGAGATAGATAATGATGGCGCTGAACAGCCAGCGTGCTCAGACCAGAAATCAGGTGTTGGATTTACTGGTGTTTTCTCTGTAGCCTTTACTTTTCTGTGTTGCCCTTTCAACTTCAAAATTGGATTCTCCAGTGTTACTTAACACTGCAAATTATTATAATGACAGGAAAAAGATCCTGAGTGACAAAACACAGACTTACTGCTGCAGTAAGTTCAGCTTTCAGTGACTATTGAGAGAACTTGCAGCTGTATTGCCAAGTTGCTGCCCTGGAAGCGTTGAATGACTTTTGGCTCAAAAAGGCTGTGCTTTCATCCTTTGTGCAGGCTCTTGCTCCTGTATTTTGCAGTCCTTTTTAATCTGTGCATTTCTGGTCACTTGGTAAATGTTTTCCTGTTTAGTTTTTGACATACATTTTTGTTACTAAATGGTTCGTTGGAGCAAATAAGAAGTAAATTTATTTTAAAAAAATCTCTAATTTCTTATGTGGTAGGGATTAACAGTTCAGGGAACACTCACTGAGTGCTAGAGCTTCTGCTTGTATTTCAGCTCACTGTACATCAAGCACAAAGATCAGCTGTGGTGGGTCAGACCACAGGCTGTTTTTAGCCCAATAACCTGTCTGTAATACTATCTAAAAGTGGTTGTCAAGGGAAAAAGCACGAAAGCAGGTAGGCATATATATTTCCAGAGTGTTCCCCTGTTCTCTGACCACAAGCAGCTCAGGGACTTCCTGACTCAAACATGGTTCTTGGTCTGTAGTAACAAGTAATAGACTTATCTCCTATGAACTTCCTCTGCCTCCTCAGAGCTGCGTAAACTTCCAGCATCCACAAAATCCCGTAGGGAAAAAGTTTCACTGCCTAACTCTACGCTGCTGCCTGAAGAACCCACTCCTTTTCTTGTTCTGAGCATGGCTCCTGTGGAGTTTGATGTGCCCTGTTTCTCGTCCTGAACGCAGCAGCAGACAACTGATGCCTGTAGAGGAGAACTGAGGTGCTCGGTTCTGACACATCCAGAACTAGGCTTCAGACCGTAGGTGCAGCTATAACTCCCGTGAAGTCACTAACCGTATAGGGATCTTCAACCACACTCTTTCTAGGAGCAGTACGCAGTGCAGTGCCTTTATTTCTGGGAACATTAAGTCCGGCTGGGATGTTTCATGACCAGACGTCCTGACCTCTCCCTGTGAACACAGGCTGACGGCATAAAGAACGTAGTTCACCCTGGCATATACCAGGGTCCATGTGCCTTTCTTTTGGGTAATTTCTGTAAAGAAATGTGAAGGCCAATGCATGCAACCATGCCACATGGTGCTGCCCTCCCTTAACGTGCAGACCAGACAGACTTGCTCTTTTTACTCAGTCTTCTTTCACTACCGAAGAAGCTCCTACTCCCTCTTTCCCCTCAAGTATTACAAGTATTTGTAGATCACAAGGCTCGGGTTTTTGGAATTGTGTGCAGTGGGGGACGCTCATGTCAGTCTTGAGTTAGTGAAGCCTAGCACGTTTTTCATAGTCACTTGGTCGCAGAGATGTCAAAGATGATGATGAAAAGCATCAGTTGCTATTTGGAAGCCTGTGTGAATTTAGATCTTTTCATAGATCACCACAGAGATGTCAAAGATCGTTTCACGTTGTGGGGTAGTTGTTTTGCACTGGTAGTTATTCTGCAGCTGAGTGATACAAATATTTAGTTTTTCCACCAGCATCACAAGTTTTCCTGATGCTTACCATGTATTTGCATTTTGGCTATCCTATTTTTAATTTCTTTAACACTTAACTTGGTACCTGTCACTGTGTAGAAGATACGTATTTAAGAATCCTGTTTTCTGCCCAAGGCATTGGATACTTTAAATTTTTCTTTAGAGAGGAGTCCAGTGGGTTAAAGAAATCCTGTTATTTCCTCAGATTATATGACAGCTGTGTTAGAGAAGCCATTTTACATACTCATTTCTCCTTTCAGCCACAAGTACCTCACAGTTGCATTAGTTTTCTTCTGATAGAAAGACAAGGTTGAAAGTGTGGTAAAGTTTCTGAGATAACAATTTTTTCCTTCTTCTTTAGATGTAGGTGCAAGAAACTACAGGCATTTCTGTGCAGTTTATTACAACAAGAGCCCTGGGTTTGAGATTATCCACGGTTTGCTGGACAGGGTCATGCAGCTTCTTGAAGTACCACCAAGTGAAGAGAATGGCTACACAATCAAGGCAACTGAAGGTAAGGAAGACAGAGCTGCAGCGCACAGCAGAGGTTGTTCGGGAGCTTAAACATTCCCCTACAATCCACGGTGAATTTTGTTTTTTCCCAGCAGTAGGCACTAAGAATTAATATTACTCTATATGCTATCATACTGGAGTGCAAGTGAAAAGGCATTAACTGCATTCACTGATTGTAAAATGGGATTGCTGTCGTTCTGTGAGCTATTTTTAGTAGTTTTATATAAATTGCAAGTTGACAACCTTTTAAGGAGACTTATAGTAAAGCATATGCCATGAGCTTCATGGACTGCTTATAATCTTCGAGGGTAGGTAGAAATTCACCAAAATGAATAATATGCCAGATAGCCAAAGAGAATACAGTAGGTAACAGTGCCTGGAAAAGTCAACTCCTTACACCTGATCTTTTCGTTTATAGCTTTATCTATAGTTTTATTCATAAGTACCTTTTGTTTATATATTCACACAAAGATATATGCCTTATATATCTCTTATCCAAAGACCTGCTGTCTTTGAGACTGAACCTGCTGCTTAGACAAGCAGTTGTATAACAGCACTCCTCCTCCATACAGGCTGAGTTGCACATGAATTAAAAATAACATCCTTCAGTGCAAAATCTCCTCTGTGTATACGCTTATGCATGTAAGAGAGAAAGCAAGCAGGCTGACCCCATTACTTCATTGAGAGCGCGTAGGTTGATGCAAGAGAGCAAGCATCAGCAACTAATCTATTCTTCTACCTAAAATAACAGCGTAGTAAATACAGTATAGAAAAGCAAGACTGCAGGGATGGCAGCTATGATTCTACATATACATCATGCATCGGTGCTCAGAGATATGAGACACTGACTCAAACTGACTCAGCTTGAAGAAGTGCCTCTGTTCTGCACAGACTGGAACAAGCAGCAGTGACAGAGCGTCCCTGACAGCCTGACCGAGCTTGCCTATTCATAGAACTTTAATGAAAAATTGTTGGATGTCTCCCTGTTTTGCAGTGTGCTGCCAAGATGCCAAACAACACTTCAACTAAGCGGTCTCTTAGCATTTTAATGCACATTTCTGTCATATTGATGCTTTTTTCCCCTCCTGTTTTTTGACAAAGTAGTATTTTGCTCAGTATTATTTAGGCAGACTTTGAAAGGGTTTATTAGAATATTGTTAATAGGATTCCCAGGTTGACCAGAAGTACGTTTAGACAATTGTACTTCTTGTTCTACCAAGCACAGAACAGCTAATAGCAAAGCTTCTTATTTGGAAGGTGGGGGGGTTAGAAGAGCCTCGAGGAGCTAGGTACTCAGCTGTCGTTGAAGTCAAACCAAACTGTTAGATTCCTTTCCAAAACTCTTCTGTAGCTTGTTTTTGAATAGACATATCAAGAGTTTGCTTTAGTACTGAAAATATTGGCAAGTTTTTTCTATTCTGTACTTTAGCATTTCCATGATGTATGGCTGGCTCCAAGAAACTGGAAAAGAGATCTCAAAAAATAATCCTTATGCAGTGAAGAAGTTATTTCTAGATACTAGTGCTGCTTAGTATTCCTGATACTGAGGGATTTGTAATGCCCGTTCAAAATCCTTGCATTCCCATGACATTACTCCACAACGCATTTAGTGTAAAGGATGGATTATGCCTTGTCATATGCAATATATTACAAGCAGTTTGTGGCTTTTGGCTATGGACACAAAAGAAAAAAAAGCCTACTACTTTCTGTCTCACCAGCAATTCAGAAACTCTCCCAGGATGGCATGGAAACTCCTTGCAGTTCTCCTGACATTGGAATTTAACCTTGGTAACGATGCAGATGGCAAATACTCTAGTGCCATAGCGAATGCAGCGTCACTGCACCAACTTACTTAAAAGACCTTGACTGCAGAGCTGGTTGGAAGTCAAAGTAGCTTGGGGGATTTTGTTTGGGTTTTTGTTGTTTTGTTGTTGTTTTTTTTTTTTTTTAAACTTGCTTCACAATCTGTCAATTAAGCATGTGTGAGAGAGAAAGTGTCAGCAGATGACAGAGTAAGGTCAATTACTGAGTGAAAAAGAGATATCCCATAACATCGTAAGAGACTTCAGCATACTGGAATAATTCAGAGGAACAGTGCAAGTTCCTTCAGAATTTTTAAATCAGGACATTATGCACGACATGGAATTTTAGATGCATCTGTATGGAGCATGCGTTTTTTTTTAATGCCTGTGCAAAATTAAAATTTGTACAGTGAGAAATGGGTTTATCCTATGACTCTGATGTAGAAAGATCCTAGATACTTTTTCTGTATGTGATCTCAAGCAAAAATTCAGTCTAGTAAGCAACACAATGTAAAGGGTCTGGTCCAAGTTTTTTTATTCCTTGTGTAACCGATTAAAATAGTTCCAGTGATTGTTGGGAAACAATGCAGGGGGTAAAAGTGTTTTTTTTAAATGAGCAACAAAAAATAGGGAGAGATGTATTGGGCACATAATTGCCACTCTCCCAAATTCACTTCGAAAAATGAAATGCCTGTACTATAGTCCTGTTTGGTCCATATGTGCAAATCATGGTTATTTAAGCTCCTTCTGTTCTACCCACACCTCAGTGCCCTGTGATTTGACCTTAAGGTCAGAGCCTTTTTGCCTTTATAGCAACACCTGTGAAAAGAGTACAGATGCTAGAAAATATGGGTGAAATTGTGATGTTCCCCTGGCCTTTGCACTACGCTTTGGTGTAACCTGAGCTAGGTAATAAATGGAGAAGAGCTGCTTAGAGCAGCCTTAAGGAAGAGAAGGAGCTGAGTGACTCAATTCAAGGATTTCAGCATACATTTGGCACTCAGTGCTTTTCATTTTCTAAAGTTACTAATGGAACTGTTTGGTTTTTTATTATTACCACTAAACATAAAAAATTACAAAGTTTTAAAGACAGAACTCTGAAATGCTACTCATTGTTTTAAAATACACAGAATGAACTTTTTATATATTAGTGAAGCCTACAATTAGTGGCCTAGAAAAGCATTTTGGTTTTTTTTTTTCTTTGTTTTCTAGCATAGGCATCCATAATGATAGATTGAAAAGAGTACAATTATCGCATCAATCCTCAAATTTGTGTGTGCTCCATAATAAAAAATTTTGTATAAAACCCTTGAAATTTTAGCCAGTTTTATACTATTAATAAAATTCAAAGATCAGTATGGATGCATATGATTAGGAGGTGAACAAAAAAAAAAGAAACTTTTTAAAGAATAAATTACGTGTAGAAAGAGCCCACCAATTTTGTCATATACTGTCAGGTAATTTAAATAAATAAATTATTTTTTTAGTTCACTTCCATTGGTTTCAGTTCCCTTGAATTCAAAGCTACAGGCATTCTGATAATTATATTGGAAGGCATTCTTAATTTCAAGTTTTAATCTCTGCAGGAATGGGTATGTCTTCTGCAACACTTTGGTCATCTTGTGACCATCTGAGATGACTGTTTACTTCCAGAACTCAGGACCATGATCACAGGAGGTGATGCTAATTATGGGATTTGGGTCCATGGTAAAGTCTTACTTAGGTTTAAGAGAATAGAACAGGCTTAGTAAATACTGACAGTGGATTCTGTATCGCAGTCTTCAAAGGAGTGGTGTGAAATGCAAGGTGTAATTATCCACGCTCACATTATAACATTTAGAATGACTGTCCCATGTTTAAGGAACGAAACCCTATTTTTGCAGTAACTCTGAGAGCCTCTGTACTTTGCAAATGGAAGTTAATTAGGCACAAACTGCTTGAAAAGCAAAATAATTTTCATATTTTATGAGAATGAAGCAATTTGACAGGTTCACAGGTTGTGTGAATGGTAAGTCTGTGCATCGATACTGCTTCACTGTCTGCCCCACTGTCTTCCATGACAAAAGTGATATTTGACGAAATAGCATTCATTCATGTGACAACAAACAATCCCCAAATAGCGTGGGCTTGTAAAATGGGCTGCTTTTTTGTACATTATTGATTCTTGTGAATTTCAGCTAACTCTTGTTTTTGTTTTTTTTTTTTTTAAAGCAAGTGTTAGTGCCATTCATTCTTATAGGGTAATTAACAGTTTAGTAAATCTGGGAAATCATCCCCTTTATCTGCAGTGTAAACATGAACCTAATAAATGCATGCTAAGTCTTGCTTCCTTCAGTAATTGATAGTTGTCTTAAAAAAAAAAAAAGAAACTGCACTCCCTTCTTTTACTGCTCTTATTTAATTAAATGAAAGGTGTGGTAAAGTGTAGAAAATTTAAATTCCACAGTAAATCATAGTAATAGCTTCTCATTTAGCAAGGTTTAGCTGTGAAATTAGAGGTGTAATAGTTATCTCCATAACTAAGAACATCAATAAACATTTGCTTTTATAATAATAATTATAAAACAAACCACAGTCTAAATCTTCTTTTAAAGTTAGCCTCAATTCACAAGACAAGAGGAGGGAGGTCTGGGACTAATTCTGAGTTATGTGCGTAGAAGTGAACCCCAGCACCTCTCTCTGCTGATCAGTTTAGATGGAGAGGCTCCGATATACACAGATAATTAGTACCTGTGTTGAAGTTGGCATTATTGATACCTATTTATTTTAAGGAACTGTAGCTTGATTGCTCTTAATGGCAATCCCAGCCTTTCAGTTGCCTGTGTTGGCAGCCATTGCATTGTTCATGGCTGTCAATAATTGTCTATTTACTCATAGATAACTAAAGGATGTGTGACAATTTTACTATGAAGCCTCCCAATATCATTTGTGACATACTAGAAGATAACAGTCAATTCTTAATCCATTTAATTGGCAAAAATAGATACTTTATAGGTGCTATTGTATCCTTGTAATATTATTTATCTACCAAACATGTCATCTGGAAGACTATAATCAGATTTGACAACATCCATTTTCAATAAAAACGTATCAGCTGGTAATTGACTGTATTCAGGTCTTCCAAACTTCACGTTTGCCAATTCCCAAATAACATTTTCTAACCCAGGATCACTCTAGATCATCCACCCTGGAACACCAACACCACAGTAACATTTTTTCTAGTACTACAGAATTCCCAGTATTGTTACTCTAGGATAACAGCAGCAAGCAGTATATTTGCTTTGAGAATTGCACCATAGTTCTGGTGCTTAAGACTCCAAACATCTCAGAAACATCCTAGTCCTGGTAGACATAACCAAAGATATCCTTCATTTGTTCAGTGGACTAGAAGACACCTTATTATATTCAGGAATATTCCTTCCCCCCTTTCTGTCTCACATAAGCAGTTCAACCAGACTTTTTAGCAGACGAAAAGTATCTCTACCTTGCAATTTGTTTCCACTATTCTTAAAAATCTTTCCAATGCTGTCTTTATTGCCACCAGACATTAATCTTTCCTACTTTATTCATTCTCCTTGATGAACTTTCAGCTACTGTTATTAATCATATTTTGTGAAGTGCAATTTTATTTCTCTCATTTTTGTCTGCAAGTAACTTTGCTGATTTTGGGCACTTTCTCTCCAGCACTAAATATGGATAGGGTTTTAGCCAGAAGTCTTCCCAGTTTTTGTTGTGAAAGTAGTACTACTCGTTTATCAAATAACTTGTTCTTGAAAATACTCCACTCCTATTTTTCTGTTTAGTTCCGCCCACCCCCACCATAGTCAGCTTCATGAATTAGCAACACTAAGAGGTAAGGACAGGGTTTGGATTATTTATTTTTTTTAAATGTTACTGATTTTAGTACATTTAAATGTATTACCCTAATTCTGCAAGAGGTTTCAGGAGTTCCAGCACTGATTCTTACAATGGCTTAATTAAAGTCGTTTTGCCAAATTACACATTTGTCACTAGTTCTTGTGGCTTTCCCAGTATTGGCCACTACTCTGAGATCTAATTAATTTCTCATTAATTTCTCATCCTTTTCTCTTGAGCAATTTTGCCCTGCAGCATCAAGAGAGCTTAGTCATGTGAAGAACTACAGTTCTAATACCTCAAAATTAAGACATCTAATAAAATGGGTGCGGCTAATCACTTAGTGTCCCTTTAATCCTCTTTTATCTCTGATCTTTATTTCCTTCCTGTAAATACAGGACTCCAATTTATAGGAACTAAATCCCAACAAAATTATGCCATGTTTATTTCTGTCTTATCAAGTATCTTCCCACACTGGTGTTGATGCCTCAAATTTGGTTGTGACTGTTTCAACACCCAAGAAACAGCTGGCAAAGACATGAACCAGACGAGCTGCTTATATTCTTTAATTACCCAAAGTGGGAGTCTGCAGCGTCTGGAGTTTCTCCAGATAAACCCGATTTATCAAAATTTGACGGCCCACTGCACCATTGGACATCTCGGAGGTGTTCTGCTCTTGCAAGTGCTGCAGTTACAGCAAACAACACTGGAACAGTTTGTGGCAAACCCCATCGTTTGTTTCTGGAAATACGTCTCATTTCATTAGTTTTGTGTTATACAGTTGATCTCAATTATGAGAAAAAGAGGCTATCAGAAATGAGTCTGAGGAGGGCTTTTTCCGTTCCTATGGTTATTTCAGCTCCTCATCTGGACGTTTTTGAATGTTCCTTCCCAGCATCCTTCAAATATAATCTGTCTGCACAAACCTTAACCCCCTTGCACACACCAAAAAAAAAAAAAGAGGGTGTATCAGGTTGAGGAAAAGTACATTATTTTAGCACTGCACAGGATAATAAAAGGCTTGACAGGCTTAGACTTCTGTCTTTCGAACTTTCATCACCAAATTATGTTTTTCCCCCCACATAAGAAATTTAAAAGTTCAAGAGGAGAACAAAGAAAAATTCCTCAAATTCAGAATATTACTTCTGAAGAGAAACTCCTTTGAATGCACTCATTTGGAAGTGTATAGTGTAATAGAAGGAGGAAAAAAATGGTAACTACAGAAATATTCTGGAGAGGGGTGTCAAGTCAACTTGTGAAGAGAGACAAGCTAACTTCGCTCACCTTCCTCTTTTTGCAAGTACTAACTAATGAAGATTACAATATTTTTCTTCCCATCCCTTTTTGTTCTGACACATTAGGGATGCTCCAAGAAGTAGTAGCATTTCTCCTGACAGACTTTTCATTTTCTAATGGTTTTGGGTTTTTTTCAACTCCCAGAACCACCTTAAACATTGGCATTTGTCTTCCTGAGCTCAAGGGTTTAATTTCTTCTCCCTGACATTAAGGTCCTGTGCTGTAAAGGCATCTTCAGAGTTTAATTCTTTTTGCCTCCCCAAAGGCAACTTAGCTTTTTTAATCGTACATCATGACAAGGCTAACAAAAATCTTCCTTGCATCCAGAGTTTTAACCGTCTGGCACAGCTTACATTGCCTAGTGTAGAGTTAGAGCACTTCCATTTTTTCCTGTCTCCTTACATTTTGAAGTAGAAAATTATTTCTTAATCATAGGCCGTATTATTAACATTGCAAAGTCTTCTCTAGAGAAGAGACGATTTGTCCAGGCCAGCAGCAGGAAGAGCAGCGCATCTCCTGTCTGAGCGAAGGGGGCAGAGATCTCAGGGGCGAGGGGCCGGGTGCGGGTCTGGTTGCACCAGCTCCTGGGGTGAAGCGCCACAGCTTCATCCTCCGGCTCCACGTTCGCCTCCTGCACAGCTTGCTGCAGCTAGAGGCCAGCTAAGTGTCTCTATGCTTTCATTTTCACTACAATATTAATGCCAGCAATGGCGATCACGTTGAGTGTACAGCTCATAGTTAAGCAGGTCCCTCAACTGGTTTGATTTTTGAACTGTGATAGGGAGGCAGAGAGGCAGTATTTCAAATTTAATCTTACATTTTCTAACATTTACCTATGCAATAAAGTTTTAAATAGGGATCTGCAAGATTTCGGCTCCAACTTCTGGATCGGCGTGAACACAAGATCCTAAGATCAGTATTTCTGTTGCTGGAGGAATTGACTTTCCCTTTTACCTTTGCTTGTGGTGTATGTATTGGAAAACAGTAGATAGCAAAGAAATGCTGAGCTAGTGCCGACTCAACCCAGTACACGTGCTGGGCACAGACCCTCCTCCTCTGGGTGCAGAAGCCGTATTTACAGCAGACCCAGGATTATTTCAGGTCCTGGTGTGGCTCACGCTCGACCTGTTCAAGCACTTCTGTCCCTAGTGGTGCAGCCACACGCTTCAGCCACAAAGCTTGCTAAAACTAAGTGATTAACAGTTCCAGGGACTGCTGAGGTTCATCATTTAATTACGTGCTATTCCATGCTAGTTTGTCGAGTCATTTTCTAAAAGGCATGGAATGTGGCGGCTGTGAAAGTGTAACATCAGGTGGCTCTTATTTATCTCGGCCAGTAACGTCAAGTCACTGGGAGGGGAGGACAGCATGGTCTAGGACACGGAAGGGAATAAACAACATGCAAACTAAATATGACATACTACAATAGACTTGCAGAATGACTTAATGCTGGTTCTTGTTATTCTCCAATGCTTGTATGAAAGCAGAGCCTAAAAGCTAAAATCTACTGCCTGACTGTGCATACGTAGAGTGTTATACCCCCACCATAAAAAATATGGTTTATTGTTTCCTAGTTTCTGACAGATTCTGATGTTTGCAAGGATGAATTATTCCTTTAGCTATTTCAAGAGGGATAAAAACAGTCATGGAACAGAAAAAAGTTAAGTTTTTTAACATTCAGAGCTTTGTGTTCTCTAAAGCAAAACAGCAAGACATCTTAAAAAAAGCTTTATTTGGGATTAGGAATTCTCTACTTCTATAAATAGCTGTGACACAGTATCAGTTTATGTTTGTGACTTTTAGACGGGATGAAGCATAACATTTCACATAAATCAGATAAAACTGGCCTAAAAGCAGAGATTAGCTGTGTAATGGTAACTCCGCAGTGCAGCTGAACTCCAGCGCAGAATTGCTGGTTCTCACGACTGCCACACATCTACAAATTTCTTGAGCTTTATACACAAATACTGATTTCTAGAAAAACACACAGAATTTGATAGACTTCTTTCCAGGTTTCCTACATCAGGTTTTCTGTACGCGTTATTTAAGCAACCACCCTGGTACTCCAGCAGTGAATTTGTGAAATCCTGTTACCTGGATCAGTGACCCAGAACCTCTGCTTTCCTTAGCCTCAGCATCCACCTAAATATTACTTTCCATCAGGAAAGGCAGGAACACGGTGATTTTACCCAAATAATCTGAAGTGTCTGACCCTGCTGTAATCATGAGAATAGCTGGTGAATAAAGAGGAGCTCCAAACCCATTACATTCTTGAACCACTTCCTGACATCCAGCAACACCAGGCATTGTCTGTTAAAGCTCCGGGGGCTCTCTACAGCAAGAATGAAAAATAAATCTAGACTTAAAGTCTGTGTTGCTCTCTGTTCTCAAGGCAAGTGAAGGAAAGAGACTGCCAACTACACAGGTCCCCAGCTTATCACTGCAAGGCGCTTTAATGTGACTAACAACAGTTTACTGTGGACCCAGGCAGTATTTTGATTATTTCCACGCCGCTTACTTAAGTTTGTATTTGTAAAACAGTAGTATCATTGATCCCTAAACAGGTTAAATATAGTCAAACACAGAATAGAATATATTCAGTTGTAGAGTTGCATATGAGGGTTCTTATGAGATAGAAGAGTCAGTTTTTCCTCACGTCCTCCCCGAGATACGCGTTAATAAAAATGCAGCCATTGAGTTAGCTGTAACACGAGAAGATTAATTGACTGACCTCGGCAAATTTGAGGATGATTCTCCATATTCCCTAGCCTCATTGTCTGCACACGGACTCTAATAGCCAAGTCTATGTTTGGATATCCAGTTTACCAGTCCAGGTACATATCTGATCGTCCCTTTACCCTCTTCTGCTACTTGAAAAGACATAGGAAGAAATCAGAATGAAAAATGTCCTTTAGTCAAGGTATATATTGGTTCATATCATACAGGTATTTCTTCTGTTATCTTTTTCTTAGTTAATTATTGGGGGGTGGGGGGTGTGGAATAAATCTAAGGCGCTCGCCTTAAATTTCACTGTACTGATTTGCATTTCCTGACACGTCCTTACAGCTAGGTGTGATCTGGGGAGCGGAGGCTGTTCTGCCACAGCTTTAGTCAGGAGGTAAAACTCAGGAAACTATAGTTAATAAATACCCCACTGATCCCCAAGTATGGTTTTTCTGGACATGAGAATATATGGGGGAAGAACTGCTGAAAATATGCAACTTAAGAGAGCAATTTGTCTCTTAGTACATTCCAAAAACCATGCTAGACTTGAGATGTCTACAACTTTAAAAATTGGCTGAAGGTGCATTATCTCATGGCCAGGTAGGATTTTGAGGTTGCCGTTGCGATGCCTCAGGCGCTGGGAGCCTGGCAGCACTGCGCACAGGGGCAAGGAAAGGGAGATGCCTTTTCAAATACTGACTGGTCTGATACTGGCCTGGAACTTGGCATTTGAGTGTATCTGCCAAAAGAAGGAATTAATCCAAAATGTGAAGAACCTGATCCTAAAGAGAAAAACAACCACTAGCCTCACAAAACTAAATTCCATCCAGCGGAGCACAGGTGAGTGAGGATGAGGTAGTGAAAGGGCAGCTGGAATGACTGAGGGGCTGGAGAATGAAGATGAAAGACTCTGCAGGCCAGATGAGCTCTGCTCTATTACCCTCTTAAGCTTCAGCTTCCGATGTGCCTTCAAATTATAGGAACAAACGAGTGGGTTTGAAGGCTTAGTGCAACTGTAGGCCTGTAATACTACTTTAATCTATTTCTTTTTGAAAAGGAGGGAGAGTAAGGCAGAGAAAAGAAACTGTGCAAGGTGTTTGACAACAAAGAGTGCAGGGAACTCTGAGCTCTTTGAGGGTCAATTAGCCAGAAAATGTGCTAAAGACTACATGCTCTATTGGATTATTGGCCAAAGAATTACCCCAAAGCAATCAAAGTGGCCCTGTTGCCTGAATACAGGGAGGCAATTACAGATTTTGAGGACATGCTACAGAAGCTTTAATTAAAGGTATTATTTCTACATCACTGAACACTGGAAATTAAATTCTTACTCGCAGCCACGAGAAGCAGCTTTTGTCTTTTGCTTGTGTGTAGTATGTCAGCATAAGACACGGCTGGCTCTGGTATCCCTTCTTTAGGAACGCATATTGTGTTTCACCCCACCCCTTCTCGTAACTCCCAATTATGATGTTGACATATTAAGAGGTGGGTTTCCATTGCTAGACCTTCTGGCTTCCTCTGGCATTGTCTAGGTCTCTATCAGCAAGGACAATATGAACTCTGACTGGATTTCAAGGTGAAGTTTATGGAGTACTATTTGCATGCAGAGCAGAAAGGATTAACTATATCGAGAGTGATAAGTTTATTATCATTGAGGTGTATGGTATAGGAAATAGAGATTTCGTAACTAATTCTGTCTGTATAGGTACCCCATGGCACAACCCACCGGACTACGAGAGCAGTCTTCCAATAGAACTGCACCAGCAGCAAGCACAGCCCCTTCCTAACACACTTAATGGTAGTGGTGCCTCCAGGTGCACCTCGGTGACTAATTAAAGCTCTCCTCAGGAAGCCCATGCTCTTCACAACCATCCAGTTCTCCACAACGTTGCAGATACAGATAGGGCAACAGACACTATTGTCAGCTTTTACCTCCTGCTCCAAGGATGGAGGCCACTACCGCTTACTTTCCTGGGAAGGCACCCTTTATTCTCCTTTTGCCATCAAGACTTTACTGAAGCTTAAGAGCACTGGGCTTCAGCTTATGGTGCTATTTTTCCAAATTAAATAATAGCCCGTGCGTTTTTTGCTGCTCTCCATACAGACAAATAGTGTAACTACCTATCTTCCACACAGACTGGACTCTCATTCTGAAGGTTATATTTCACAAGCTGACATGATAGTCCAAGCCATAACGCAAGCTTTGCTAGAAGTCTAGAACACCACTACTATTTACTCAGTAATACAAGAAACACGTAAACCAGGTAAAAAAAAATTATTTACCTTTGTTTCCTGGTTATTTTGATGCATCTTCAGGTTTGCTGTCCTGCTCTGCGGGTTGGTCAGGTTCTCCAACTACCCATGGCTTGTCCTCAGCACAGTGAGGTTCCTTCAGCTCTAGTCTCCTTTTCTACTCATGGCTGGTGCCCCAGTCAAAGCCCTCCCCCCGGCTGCAAAATGCTGGCTTCTCTTTTCCCCCCTTTCTGCTCAGATTTTGGCATTTTTCTTATGAGTTTTGTCTTTTTTTTTTTTTATGTGCTTCCCTTTTAATATCTGAATTTTTTTATCTTGAAGTTTACATTTGCTCCAAATTCTGGTGCCCTGGCAGAGATAGATGGACCAACGACACCCAGTCTCAGGCAGGAGCCAACTTCCTTCCCTTACCCGTACGTGGGCAATGGGGGAGTCACTCAGACGAGGAAGACCTTAGATCCCCCATCTGTGGGATGTGGTCTGGAGGCCCTTTTGGCAGGCAGGAATATACTTCGAAGCATTCTGTAGCGCAGCCAGTTATCATAATAATAGTTTCATTATTAACCAGAGTTCATAAACTCTCTGTAAACCTATTCCTCGGCTCATGTTTCTTCGGTGCAAGAGCCAAGTGTTAGCTGGACAGATGGGGACCCTAAAGCTTTTAGCAGGTTCTTTCGGTTTTATTCGCTCATTGTGTGATCTCTTCAGTGGCAGGAGGATACCCTGGAGGGGCCGTGCCTGCGGAGCACCTCGCACGCCCGCGAGCGCGCGGTGAAGGAACCAGCCTTGCAGGGTTGGCTGAGCTGGGAATGGAGGGGCCATTCGAAGGGCCTGCTCCCTGTGCTGTGGGGAGCTAAGCGTTCCCACTGGGTATTAATTACGTATTTACCTCTTCACTGCAAGGAAGTGCAGAGTAAAATAAACACCACCATGGTCCGGCATTGGCTGCTGCGTGCGAGNGTCCTTCTTGAGCCGGGGAGCCCAGAACTGGACAAGAAAATGTGTCTGAATGCGTAATGCGTGGCCTGGAGCAGCGGATTCAGCACGACGCTGGATGTAGGGTTTCGTGGTAGAGGCTGCAGCTGATCAAGAGCTTGTCCCAGCCTCCCCCCCGGCCAGGTGGAGAGCCACCACCTCCCGCTGGGCAGCCCTCATCCACTGATTCCCCTCACTTGTGATAGGAAGCTGTGCTGCAAGCTCCTGGTAAGAAGGGATGCATTTTATTGGTGTTGAGGTTCTAGCTAAGATAACACTTCACCCCATAATCATTAAGCCATTTCATTGTTTCCGACCTAATGTCGTGAATTGCCATCAGCTTTCAAAATTTATTACAGATGCGTATTATTTAGTTAAATGCAAGGGAACTCCTACTGAAGTTTACCTTCTAGGGAAGATCGATAGCGGTGGCTGTGAGGGTTGGGCAGGGGTGGGATGTGAGGGCAAGGCTTCAAGAGCCCCGCTGCCTGTCTACCTTCTGCCTAACTCCTGACCGGGAGAGGGCCAGCTGGTGATGCCCGGGTGTAGCGGAGCATTCCCCGTGCCTGAAAACATACCCTTGTTTCACACAATGGGAAGCAGCACAGATCTGGGAAACTGCCTCGGATAGATTGCCTGACTGCAGGATTATTTTAGACCCCCTCCAGATGTCCAAAACAAGTTTAAAACCAGTTAAGTCTCATGATATAATTGGGTCTAGATTTGCAAGAAGATAAAGTAACTTTCCCAAGGCTACACACAAGGCAGCTCAGAAGAACAAACAAGTCAGGCTCACAGCTCTTTAACTAACCATATTGTCAAAGCTCTTTTTTTTCACTATAATTTTATAGCGGGGTACCATGCCAACATTATCATCTTCTGCTTGGTTCTTGCGCCTGTGCCAGTGTAAGCTTGCAGTCAAGTTTCTAAAAGAACGTCACTGTGTGCTGCTGGCATCCGTGGTACAATGCCAGCTTTCTTCGCAACCGGGAAAGCCTCTGCCACTGACTACAGGGGCGCTTTATTTTTAGGTGATGTTTTCTCTCACGATCTGCAGAGTGATCTGTACGTGTGGCATTTGTTTCTTTTCTATATTTGCTTCATGGAGTTTTATTTTAACACTTGTTTTGGGTAGCGCAGCTTTGGCGGTGGCAAGTGTCTGTAGGGCCGGAGTGACGTGCAGTGACACCCCGGGGCCAGAGAATGGCACCTTCTTTACATCCAGGGTAGAAGCAGTTGGTTTGCCCTTGTAGCTCAGATTGGAACTGGGTGGTTTAAAAGATACTGGTTCTGAATGGCTTTTAAACCAGCCTTTACGTAACGTTACTGTGAGCATGTACTGCCGCCGTCAGATTTCACAAGGCGGCCAAAATTAAAGTACGCATTTAAGTTAGTTCGTACTTGCAACAGGTTGGACAAAAAAAAAGGCCTAATTGCTGTTCTCACTCTTGTAGCTGCCAGTTACGAGGACAAACCTCACAGGAGACGCTTCTGAAATGAACTGTTTCCATTGGGGAGCTAACAAAGACTGTGTCTCTGGGCTTGACCACCGGCGATCAGAGAAAATATTCCTAAAGTTTGAGGTTAACTTGGCCCTTTGTGGCCTTTTTTAAATAGCTGCTCCTAAATGCGCCAAAATGTCCTGGGCTGATCCTAAACCTTTAAATAGCCTTTGGAGCGACCAGAAAGGAAGATGCCATTGGGCAGTTCTTGCGGTCTTCAGCAGGAGGCAGGGACGGCGCAGGGCTGCGTGCGGGGCCGGTGGCAGGCAGGGACCTCCTCGGCTGTTGTCTCCCTACCGGCGCAGGAGCAAGCAGAGCAGGGACGTTTCTCGTCTGCACTGGTGCAACCTCACACCCACCCACTCACCAGCTCTTCTTGCGGAAGGTGCTTTGTTGGATTTTAGGTCATTGAGAAAAAGCTGCACAGCAAGGGGGGAGGGCAGGGGAGCCGCCTGTCCCCAGTGCTGCCCCTGCCCGCTTGTTTAACTTCTGGGTGGAAATCTAGTAAAGAGCCCTTCCCTCTCTGCAAGGGCAGGACCACTGCAAACACGGCGGAGGCAGCCGTCTACAGCAGGATCTGTTGGATTCAGTGGCCTTGTTTCGTCCTCTCCCCTTTCCTCCTTTGAGTTCACAGCATCTTCTGCAGCACTGCTCCCCGGAGGTCCCGTGCTCTGTGCCTTCCTTCCACACACTTGTTGTGAAAGAGGTGGCTTCAGAAGGAGCAGCTTGCTGGTTTGGCCTGCTTTTGTCTCTTGGAGGGCCATCAGGTCAAAATGCCACTCGCCTCAGGACAGACACCCCAAAAAATGCAAGCGTAGGTGCTGTAGACGAGCTTGAACGTATTGCTGGTATAGCCACCCCACACAAATAACTTCCTTTGGGTTATTCCACAGTCTTACAGCATATATGAAACTGCTTAAAAGCTCTTCTCCAGATGAGGAATGTAGGTTGTTTCTAATTATGCGACATGTAATCAAGCGTGACATGCCTGCTTACCCCTTAGATGACAGCAAGCTTCGTTTCCTTAAACAGAGTGAGGTGGGAAACATACAGGTGTTGAATAGCCTACAGCCTGCAGAAGTGCTTCATTTCATCCCTCTGACGCGACTGATCTGTGCTAATTTCTCTTACAGCAGTAACTTAGTCAAAACAACGGGCGTGTGAAAAATGCCCACGCTTTGGGCTTCACATTTTATTTTTAACTCAAAGTGTTTCCTCGATCCCTATCAATCACAACTGTTAATGCAAGAAAGTGAGAGCCCCTTCTTAGCATCACAACACAGAGAAGGGCTTAATACTGAGAGCTTTGTTCTCCACGATAAATGCCTATTGACTTCTTTGGCCCGCAGAAATATTGATTTTTCTCTCGCTTTCTTTACAGGCTCTGCTTTCTTTCCTGGTCGCTGCGCCGAGATCTTTGCCAAAGGTCAAAGCATTGGGAAACTTGGAGTCCTACACCCCGATGTTATCACCAAGTTTGAGCTCACCATGCCGTGCTCTGCCCTAGAGATCAATATTGAGCCCTTTGTGTGACGACGGGACTTGTCTCCTCCGACAGCCATCCGCTGTCACACGCAGCACCCTCTGCTCTTTTGTCTTTCTCTGCGGGGGACGTCCGCTTGTGCTTTTGTATTCCAATAAACTAGAGAAACAGATCCTGGCTCCCTGGCTAAATATGTTCCTTAGAGCGCAATTTGGCTAGCTTCGGCAGGGGAAGAACGGGGCATCTCGGACTGGACCGTGCCCTCGATATTTTTAAAGGGCTGAGGGGGAAGAAACAAGTTGAGTAAAAGCCCAGTGTTTTTTACAAGAGAAATGTACTGGCAGAGCACATGATTAGTTTTCAAAATCAGAAATGTTCCACAGACACAGCTTCATACTGTAACTGATTATGGCTGCATAACAGGAATCTCATTCTTTTCTTATTGCATGAAATAAGATAATTGATTAGAGCAAATGTTGAGTGAATGTGAGCAGAACTAAGGAGTTGAGCTTTTCTTCTGTACGGTTGTCATGTGCTCATCAATGGCTGGGGGAGGAAAATAAACTTGTTTCATGAAAACCAGAGCTATTTTGTAAGCAAGATGTGTGTAATATCTGCTTCCCTCCTCCAGACATAACTGTTGATCCTTTATCATTCTAAATTCAGAAAGGGGAGGGGGGGGAATTAAATTTTTTCATGGGCATTGTGAGCCTAGTGGTTTTTGAAGCTCCAAACCAAATTGAAGAAATGCATTAAAGAGCACATGCCAGTGGTCTCTTGCATGAGGAGCTGAGAAATATCAAAGTCTTTGTCCGACTGAGGCTGGCGTATCTGTCTGCAGAAGCGAGTGTGGTCCTTGCAGTCGTGTAGCTGCGCCAGTGGCTTCCTGGACCCCAGCTGCAAAGCAGGGACCTCGCGGCCCTCGGGCAGTTGTCTTGCCCCTGACGATACGTGAAAGTCTCTCGCGGGTCAGGCTTGTCCTCTAGGTGCTTTCTGGCACAGTGTGCCTCTGCTCTCCGGGAAACGGAACCTCCATCCTGCCCGGCGATGCCCGAGACACCCCTCCCGGTGCACTGTCACCGAGTGGGTGGCCAGTACTCTTAAGCAGGCTCTTTACTGGATTGCTATCAAAGCTGGCTATCCCTCGTTTGCCATATCATAACCATGGCCAACGTTGCATGCTAACTACAGCGAGTGTTTTGCGTTAGGCCAATCCGCTGTGGCTTGGTTCCGTTGTGAGAGCCAGAGAGTCCCGGATCCCAGGAGGGGACCGTCCAAGGGTGGGCACCTGGACCTTACAGCTTGAGAAGAGATGTGCGATGGCGAGGGTGAGGCCAGCTCATAGCGACATGAGCTGCAGGTCTGTGCAGACCCCTGTCGCTGGACCCGCGATGGCTTTTCAGTGGTAGCCCTGTCGGTAATCTTAACAGGTGGGAGGGCAACAGGCAGGGCTTTTTGGTGCAAGTGTTAATCCAGTATGAAAAATGCACTACAGTTACCCATCTGGAAACCCTACGGTTCCCCTCAGATGGAAGTGTAGATTTTAATGATCTCTGCATGACAGAGGTGAAATGAGAATACAGCTATCGCCATACGTTGCATGACTGACTCCAGTGCCCGCAGCGAGTGAGAAAAACTGCAGCTCACGTTTTAAAGCCTCCCCAGGGATTAGCCAGCTTGTTGTTTGCAGGATATATCTCCCCGTGATGCCTACACAACTGTAACCAAGCGAGCTCGCAGTGTGGGAAGCAGCCTGTAACGCAGATGGTAAGTATTAACCCCCCCTGTTTATTGGTGTGTCATGCATGGGGATTAGGGCGGCAATAAGGCAGATTTGCATTTCAGCAGAGCGCAGGCATATTTGCGCGCACTAAATATATTTCTCTACACAAGCTTTGCTGGCTCTTTGGGTGTCCCAATTCTCCTGTGAATTTACCGTCCTTTGAGTGTAAAGACGAGATTAGGCTGGGGCTAAGGGCTTGAGCTGCAGTGGTACGTGTTGGGAGGCTTTTAGGGATCACTTCTTCTCCTTTTCCATACCATTTGCCCGTGCATCTGCAGCCAAGTGCTCCACAAGAGGGACATCAGCTCCGTCCTCGGGAGGTCACCTTACTTGTTAAAAGCAGAGGAAGAGGATGGAGAGAAAGGTTGAAAAGCCTCTGCAGAGCCTCCGGCCCCTCTCGCAGCTAGCCATGGGGCCAGCAGCCCTGCAGAGGCTGCCGTAGCTCTGAAATCCGAGCTTCACTGTCGTGCTGTGCTCGGGATTAGCTGGGAATCCTGATGAGTGGGACGCTCCATGCAAGGCTAGTATATTTATGGCAGGGCGTTGTCTTTCATGGCCCCAAACCAATTATCTGATATTTACAGCTTGCTCATAGCTGTGTCCAATAATCGAGGTGCCCAACACGCAGCCTTGCGCGAGAGCGAGCCACCGTGAGCATTGCTCTTTTGCTTCTGCCCTTTGCTGGAGCGACGGCCTCTGGCAAAGGAAGCGTGGCCTGCTGGTGGCAGGGACTTTTGAGCAATTTTTGAACATCTTTTGAAGTTTGGGTGTTTCTTTAAGGCAGACCTCTAAGTTAGGTTTTTCACTAGGGGTCCCCAGTTATGAATTTCTTCTGGCCTGCTCCTGCTGGCTGTGGGTCCTGGGTCATCTCTCGGGATCTCAGCATGAGCGTAAAAGGCTGGAGAACTGGTGACAGAGAGGGCAAAGCCCGTTTTAACGTGCTGTCTGGGTGACTGCTGGGTTCGTTTCAGCTGGACAGAAGGACTGACTTCTGGGTTTGCCCTTGCTGTCCTTCGGTGCTGCAGAGATGCTTTTCAGAAGAGCAGGAGCCCCGGGAGCCTGGCCGCAGGTCCCAAGGTGGCAGGTCGCTGTTGCTGCTGCCTGGGAGTGTTTATGCAAAGGTAGCGCTTGGGACTGCTGCCATCTGCGGCTGGTAGCCTCCTTGCTTGCCATTTAAATCATTCTCTGCTTGGCAAGCGATGCAGAATACGCCGAGCACAAGCAGCGGGCGCTGCCGTGGGGGTCACGGCCACGGGCACACATGACACCTCTGACCGTCCGGCGACCTTGAAACTGAGCCCGGCAGGAGGGTGGCAGCGGGGACAGCAGGACGGCGGTGGCCGCGGGCCAAGCGGTGAGCGTGGTGCCACGCAGGAGGTGATATACTCTGGCAGGAGCAGGAGTCCGGTGGCAGCACACAAGGGTCATACTTTAAGCATGTTTTAGTGCATGTGCCAGATCCCACCCGCTGCTGACCCCGCTTTCACCCGCTTCGGAGGTGTGCCACAATTCCCAGCTTCTACTGGCAGCCGGCATTCGAAGGGTTTAATGCTGAAACTGAGACCATTTTCTTCAATCCCCTAAATTAAATCACCTGTATCCAGAAAAGCAACCAACCTGCACGCTGACTCACCGTTTTTACATAGAAATTTGAATGGATCAGGAGACTGGGGTCATGACAAAGTTACTGCTGGAAAATTCAAACAGGGACACACAGAGATGCCCTGTGCCAGGAGGAAGCCCCACTGGGCACCACGCTCCTGGGAAGGGGCTTGCAGAGCGAGCACCTCCGGGGGGACAGCCTGAAGGCAGGACAGAGTGGACTAAGCTCGGGGTGAGGTGCTGCTACCTCCCTCTTGGCAGCAGAATGGAGGAAATTTAGAAGGTTGCCTTGGCACCACCCCTCCGGTGGGATGGAGGGTTGTAGCACTGGACCAGGACATACAGGACAGTCCTGAGGAGAAGTCAACAGCCCAGGCTCCGAGGCTGATACACCCATAGCTGGAAGTTCTCTGCTACCCTGTTCACATCAAGAGCAGCGTTTTACTGTAAAAAATAAGCACACATGCTCAAGACGATCCATCTGATGCCTTTGTGTTACTGAGTAGAGAACACAACCAGCAAACCGGCCACAGGACCTCATTTTCTACCATCACGCCGGAGATGCGGAGGCACACAAACTGCAGGCATGAAGAGGCGAGGACCATTTCCAAAGACAGCAAAGACACACGTGGGTTTGCAGGAGGACCTGGTGCTCCGGGTTAATGAAACACAGGAAGGTTGACGTGTCTTACCTTGTCAGAGGACTTGCCTCTCTATGCCTGGCCCTGCGGGAGCAGCTGTGGTCCTGGGAGCATCCCACAAGAGCAGCCGAAGCCCGAATCCCAGCTGAAAGCCCTGCCTGGTCCCTGCAGCCCAGAGATGCTGCAGCAATCAGGGCTCACCACAATCAGCTGTGGGCACTGGGGGGTCCACGGGCACGCTGCTTCCAGGCAGGACGTGATGCTGAGGGGAGGACATGGCCCTGCCTGCTTTCAAACACGCATCCTTGACAACAAAACCTTGTTAGGCTCCTCAATGAACATGAAATATTCTGTGGGTTATGGGTCATCATGCTATAATTGCATATGTTAATTTAAAATCACAGTTTCCTATTAACCGTTTAGTCTACTAGAGGTAGATATTGCAGGTTAAGGAGATTCCAGGTGCCCAAGTGTCCCTCATCACTAACGACACAGCAACTCATGAATTTCCATTTGCAAAGGATGTAATAGATACTTATAAGTAGATCAGTAGTTGGGTTTTTATGTATTTAAAAAAGCCGGCTGTGGCTGCTGAGGCCAGGGCAGCCGAAGGCCGCAGCTTGAGCAAGCAAGGGACAAGGAACCACAAGCGGGACGGCTGGGGAAGGGAGGGGGGTGGCTGCACTCAGGAAGCTTCCTAAACTGTGACCCCTTCCCCTTTTATCAGTCATATACAAGTAGCAACAGAGGATGCAAAATGAACAGATAAACGCCAAATTTTCCAAAATACATATATTTTAAAATTTTAACCAAGTACAGGTTGCACGTATTGCATGAGTCACATGCAGGTGAATACTATAAAAGATAAAAATACTTGTGCGCATACTTTATAAATCGAAGCATTTATATATCATTTATAAAATCTTCATAAGCGTAAAATAGCTGTGATTCAGAACAGAAATTTTACACATAAAACTGCAGGAATGTTCCTGTCAAATCATGCCTTTCTTGGGATTACTGGTCCCACCCCACAGTTTAAACAGCGTGCTGTCAAGGTTTTTTCCCAATTTTGGTCCCATTTTCCCAATTTCAGCTCTGCCCTGCAGCTGTACATCACAAAGCACTCTTAACAGCAGGTATTTTAAAGATGGTTTAAAGCCTGATGGGGGGGTGCTTCTGTGGTGTGTGGGCAGGATGGAGATGGAGGAGGGGCCACCATGGCTTCGGTGGCCCGAGCCCAGGGGTCCCCAGGTGTGAGTGGGCACGTGCCCTGCGGAAAGACTGGCTGAAGCTCTTTGCATGCACGGGCAAAGTCCTAATTTAAAATAGTTTATCCACAGCCTGGGCAAATCTAAAAAATGGTTAAAATTTCCACCTGCATTTCTTCTGGAGACTACCAACCCAAATTTAAAACTCCCAGCTTACGTTTTTGGAACTTGATTACATTTCTCCAAGCGGTCAACTGACGGCAAAACACCGCCTTTACATTCTACAGCTTCATTTTTCTTGCAGCCAAGACAACGAGAGTGCATGGTTAAAAAGCTGGCATTCACTGTACATTCTGGCAGGGAAAGGCACAGGGGCCATGCTTTAAGCTCCATGGTCATGGTGTGCTTACATTTTTCCAGCCAAGCAGACCACATTCACTGCTGTATTTCTCAACAGCTCATTGGTCCAACAGCTGATATATATATATATTTTTTTTTTAATAAGCAGCCTGAGTTACAGCAACAACCCTCCTATGAACACTCCTCAACTGCTATTCTACAAGCGTATACACGGTATCACAAGATGCGTGGAAGACCAACTCTAATGCTGTGCAGCACCAGAAAATGACGCATCTTATCCTCACCGCACGTCGTAGTCACCAGAGTCACCGCTCAGCTCCTTCCACAACGCGGCTGAAGGATACCACTTGTCACCCCTGCACGACAGGAAGGACTTTGTCCCATCCCCTAGACCGGGAAGCTAAATCAGAGTTAAACTGTTTGAACACAAGTCCCAACATTGTGGTAACAACTCTGCTCAGTTGTATGTAGGCAAAGGACATTTTAGTGGAGGCTTCCTTATTAATATCCATGACAAACTTGTAATAAATTACTAAAAGTGTTTTGTGTTGGATTTTCTTTCTTCTGTTTCACTTCTTTGTTGTTGGTTTTTTTTTTTTATCGTTGGGGTTTTTTGGTGTTTTTTCTTTTTTTTAGGGATTGCAGTGGGTGAAACCATACACACAGAACTAGCCAGGTCTGGCAGTGCCATCAGAAGACTCTATGACAAGCGACAAGTACAATAATCACCAAATTTCCTTAGGGAAATGCTCAGCCATACCCAAGTGTGGCTGTCTCTCATCTCTGACGATGCTGGTTGCTGAAGAAACCTGCTGGTCTCAGCCAGCAGGATGCTCCCACCAAACCCCAACAGTGGAAAGGTGCCAGCACTTGAAGAGCATCCATCTCCACATCACCTTCCCACCTTCAGCCACTCTCCCTTCGCCCCTGGTCCCCACGGGATAGCGGGATGCAGACAGAGCTCTGCATGCCCCAAGGATGGCACTTGGCTCTTGGCTGGTTGCCTCTTCCCCCATCCCACCAGCTGCTCACTCCCCCATGCCCCAAACACAAGCCCTGCCTTGGCTTGCCCTGCTTCAGCGGGAGCAACCCCACGGCCAGACAAGTGGTTTTGCAGCCCAAGGAGCCCCAGGGCCAGTGTCACCCAGGCACAGCCACGCTTCCCGACACCCTTGGCCCCATGGCAAACCAGCCACTGCTGCCACTCCGGCAGGGATTTTGGCTTTGTACTCTTTGCTTGTCACCTTTTGTTGTCTGGGCCAGGGGTCTCTAATTATGGGACAAAGTGGGGTCGGCACTTTCTAACCCAAAGTTATTTGTGTACAGCGATTCCCGTGACTCTTCCGAACTGGGTATTTTAGGCCAGTGCAGAAAGGCACAAAACACTTTTTTGGTCAAATTACCAGCCTTGGTCGACTTATCGCATCTCTGAAATGGTGGTGCCACACATGATGTTGTAAGGAAGGCGCGGCGCTCACATCAGTCCTAACAGCCCGTGCAGCAGTGGCACAAGCACGGTAGCACAGAAGCCAACTGAGGAGTACGTTACAAATTTATACGGCACTTCGACTTCCAGTCGTCTCCGGGCTTCCAGGTCGCCGATGGGAAACTTGTACCGATAGCCCAGCATGCCGAGGACCACGCTCTTCATGAGACGGCGTGTCAGTAGAACAATAAAGATGCCTACGAAGAACCTGGCTAGCACGACCACCAGCATTTTACTGCTGATCAGAGGAAATCCAAGCTGAAAATTTTCGCTGGTGTAGGCTGGCGCGGCATACTGGTTATTTAACCAAAATCCCACAGTTGCTCCAGCTCCTGCTCCTAAGATAGTAGTGGTGTCCCCCCTGGTAGGGCTGTAATAGTCTAGTTTGGGGTAGTTGTAACATAAGACAAGAGGCACAACTATGGAAAGCAGCGGACAGAAGGGGCTGGTTAACAGCAAGTGATCTATTGTGTCCCACGCAGGATACAAGAGCACGAGCAGCACAGCCGAAATCAGCGCTCCGCCGATCACATCCTGCAAAGAGATCACATTAAAAAACTTTGTGAGACATGGTAGGCAAAACAGAAATTCTCAGGTGGTGGTAAAAGACCAACGTGCACTCCTGAGTGCTCAGCAGGGGAGGAATACCCCAAATTCACAGTGATGGCACTGTCCCTGCAACAGGGACAATGTGAAGGCTGAGCTAAACGAAATGTGACAAACTGTGAACTCAGCCTTGTCCTTGTGAGCATATCTAGAGTCCCATTTTCCCCTGAACAAGTGAGATTCTTCCCCTCACCTCATGTTTTCAGGGCACTCTCCACCTACACGTCAGTATTAAAGCCACACGTGCAACCCCATCTCAGGGACGGCATCACAGCACGCTGCCTTCATACAAGCCCTTCCTCTCCCCTAATCCTACAAGTAATTTCATCAGATCAGTAGGATTATCACTTCCTTGCTTTGCATGAGTAGGAAGACGCTGTCTTTTGTCAGAGACAACAACTCAGTCCAGAAACACGGGCTCCGGGGCAGAGAAGCCGCAGAGCGGTGGGACGTGGTGTGTGAGCACTACGATTTCTGCCGACCACGGCGGGAGGCAGGCACCGCCGGGCAGGAATACATCACGGAGAAATTTATTGCCCAAGCCTCTGAAATTCAGCTTGTAGTTAAGCGCCCGAGGCAAGCACGTAGTTAAAACCTAATTTATTAACAAAGGCAAATAAGGTGTTTTGAGAACTTGATTGCTGTCGGCTGCGCGGCTGGGGAGGGAGACAGGAGGTAACCCCGAACAAAAGCCGCCTGTATGACAGCAGCCAGACAAAAAGCAAAGTAACAAGTTACCCTGTGCTGCTCTCCCGACGTCACTCAGGAGGCAGCAGAATTTGCATTCTGACCATGAAAAGCCCTGCAAAAGCTAGAGTTAATGACAGGCAGAAACGTCCTCTTCTCAGGATTGTATCTTTTTCACCGAGTCATGACAGTTGACTACTACCATGCTTGGCCACAGTCTAAAATGAATTATTTATGAGAACTTCATTTATGGTTAGGCAGGAATGAGGAGACTTTTTCACAACAGAAATATTTAATGACTTTCTGGTAAATGCATTACTCCAGTATGGCTGAACTTCAGATGTTTACAACTTCCAGGCAATAGATTTGCAGGACATTTGGTTTTAAGCAACTCCCAGAGCCATTTTGCATATTCCTAACACAAATTTTCCCTTATGTTTATTCCCTCATCCATGACATGAGGATAGCCATGGAAACACACAAAGTCGTTCATGAATTTCTAATACGTAAAATACCATTAGGAGCCAATATTTCACAACAGAACAATAATCCATCTTTTGATACCCATTGATAGATGACAACTTTACACACATAGGCACATTCTGGCCCAACACTAAGTAACTGCATCCACACGAAAGAGCTGGGGGCTGCTCCCAGCGCTGATGCTCAGAAATCCCGTCACCACTCTGTGCCTCCATTTCCCACCCTGCTGTTTGCCCACTTCATATGAGAAGAAAAAGTCCTGACATCTCAATAGCCCCTCCACGTGTGATTAAGGAGTGAAATTCAAAAGCTGTTCATGTGTTTTTCTGTTCCAATGGAAGACATTTAACCAAATGCTTTGCTCAGATTTACCCAGTCGACTCCAGCAGTTCCCAGCCAGGGCGCAGGCGGCCTCTATTGATGGACCTGATTAAAGTCATCTGAATTTTATTATCCTCCCGTCCAGCCCCAATGCAGTGCCACGGCTCCTGTAGTTTTCAAGCAGGACCCAGATAACCAGCTCTGCTCCCGACCAGTGGCTTACACCAGTGATCTCCAAAGCGGGTGTCCAAGGTAACCCATCGGGCGGTGGGAAGAAAATACTTTTTGGACCACTAATAAGTAAAATTTAAAAAAATATATTTCTTTTAAGAGTATTGCTTATTTCATCCTTATCTCATCCTTCTTAAATTTATATTTTTGTGTATGTTTTATAATGTACATAGCAGCACAGTAAGACATGTATCTCATTCATAAGTAAATATACATATATTTGGTCTGCATGCTCAAAAATTTTTTACTGATAGGGGTGCACAATCAAAAAAGTTTGGGGACTAGAGTTTTCTTCTGTTTTTTCCCCCATCCACCAATATATGGGCTTCTCATTTTGGAGACTCCTTACTAGAAGCCACTGGAGAGCGTGGGATGTAGCCAGCCGCGGCCGTCAGCAGTGACTCCCTTTGGTCCCAGTAGGCACGGGCAGAGCTTTCATTTTCCGAACAGACAGAAGGAGTGGGCGAGTTCAAGATCAACACTTTACAAAGACATTTAGCGGTGCAGAATTTATGATTTCCCTCTCCTCGCCTGTTGAACTAAGGAGAAGATGGGATGAGGAGGGATGGCTCTGATTTCTCTGAGAAAAGCTGCTTTTCCGGACTCTCCCTACTGTGCATGCAGGAGTGGGACCTTAGCTTTTCCCAGTGGTGGAGCTGCTGTTAGCACTCCCAGGAAGCACATTCTTGCCCGTCTGCCTGTGTAAACAGATTAGCCTCTCGCCAAACCCGCAATTATAAAGGAATTTTTAAATGAGGGCAGGCACAAATTTTGCTCAAGGTGCACTACTACCAGCAAAGCTTAAAACCCCCCATCTCCCTGTTCCAGCTCCCTCAGCACAGACAACTCCTCCACAGGCCCCATCCCTCCCAAAAAAAGCCCCCCCTCACTGCTCAGCCCCGCTCCCACACAGCACCCCCCTGCCTCCCCCACAGCCACCAGCATCTCCCCGGCTTCCTCACAAGGGAGGCCTCGCTCCTACTGATTTTAGCTAGAGAGCCATCATTTGGCTTTGCTGCCGAAAGAACGGGCCAGTATTGGGTTTCTAATGCTGCAAGACCTTCAGGTTATTTTCCTGAGCTACAGGCACATACGGAGAAACAACGGAGGTGAACATCCAGCTGCAGGTGATGGCTGGGATGCAGGAAAGGGTGCTTTCCGCCCATCACCAAGGGAGCATGCTCTGTGGGTACTGGCACTGCCCTTGTCATGCTGGGCTGTGCTTTTTTTGTTTCCCAAAGTCTTAGAGCATGATTTACTTTTTTTTTTTAGGATTGCAAAAGCGCATGGTCTGGCTTTCTGAAGGCAAGATCCTTCTATGCTCCTCCCATTGAAACTACAGTTGGAATTGCACACACTCACAAAATGCCACCAGAATATCGAACCCGCACCCCAAACACGGTGGCACTCGAGCATCTTCCCTGCTATTGCCAGTCTAAGCAGAAATAACACCTTTCCTATTCTGTCTTGTATATGGTCACTTACTGCGTGAATTCCCTTCATGCTTTCATTTCATGCGAGGTGGTTGAGGCACCTTCCCTGGAGGTATTTAAAAGACGGGTAGACATAGTGCTTAGAGGTACGGTTTAGTGATAGTTTTTGTCAGAGTTGGGTTGATGGTTGGACTAGATGATCTGAAAGGTCCCTGCCAACCTCAGCAGTTCTGTGATTCTATGCTACTCGCTCTCCTCCACAGAAATCTCTTATTTGCCTTCCACTCCTAAAGGCTAACGTTTCATCCCACAAGGACTGTACTGCCACAGTGCATAAAGTGATGCCAAGATGCTGTTTGGTTTTCAGCTGTAAAATATTTAAGATAATTTCAGGATTAATGGTGGTGTTAAGCAACCCGAGACACAGCGGAGCAAAGGAGGAGGGTGGGGGTTACAGAGCACCCTCTCCTGAGGGTGCTGTGACCAGCAATGAATGCATCAGCACTGAGTTGGTATATCTCAGGGGGGAAAAAAAAAACAATTTACTTTTAGAGAAACAACTTTCAGGTTTTGTTTTGGTCATAAAAAGTGACCTTTTGATTTCTCCCTGTATCCTACCTCCCACACCGGCTGGCACAGGGCATCATTGCTTCTGGCTCGGGGCAGCCCCGGTGGGAAGCTGCGGTACCAATAAGCCTGTCACAAGGTCGGCTGTGGCTCTGGAGTGACATCCCCAAGCCCCCATCGCTGGCTAGAGACAGGGGACACCCCATTCCGCCGCCACAGTGAATGCCAAACCCATCGGCTTGGTGCATTAAGGAATTCTGACTGCTGAAGGGTTAAAAGAAGGCTATAAGCCTCCCTTCTTGCCCCTGCTCTGGGGACAGCCCTCGGCTGGTGAAGTTCTTCCCAACAGGATTTGCAATGACCTTGCTCACCTCTTTTTGGAATACTGGGCACTCACACGAACACCGTTGCTCATCGTTTCAAATACGAGATGAACCAGACACGCATCAGCAGCGGGGGGACAGAAAAACTTGTTAATCTCACCGAGACAGTGATCAAAAATTGGGCCAAAGTTTTAAGACGGGGAGTAAAAATACAATTGTCTGGGAAAAAACCCAAACAACAACAAAGCCCAGTCCTACTCTCTCCAATTGCTTCTTATTCCTTAAAAATAACCCCTAAAATGTTACATGTTCTCTGCTTCAAAATGCGTCCAAATTTTCACTTTGCCCTTTCCAGGTAACTCCAGATTCCCCCTTCCCCACCTCCTCAGACTCCACCATTTAAGACCTAAAAGGGAGAACCCTGCCTTCCTCCTGCTCCTCCACAAACACGGGATATTCTCCTGTCACAGTGGTGAAGGTGGTTGGCTGTAATTAAATTATCTCTCGGCACTGCTAGTGCTTCCATCCCTTTCTCCGGCTGGGTGACGCTCTCCTGGTAACAGCCCAGGCAACAGGTGCTTATTCCCTTTTCCCTAATCACAGTATTCATTCTGATACAGCTATAACGACGCAGATAGCCCTCGTACCGGCCCCGTGCATCTCCAGAAGGTCTTTAATTGTAACGTCTCTTCTACTGACATGACTGTGCTTTTTGAGGCGGCTCCTGATGCAGAAGCAACGCCCGCAAGGCTGAAACGCAGACTGGTTTGTAGAGCTGGGGATACAGAAGACGAGTCCCTGCAGCAGAGCTTTAGTTACGGCTGCAGCAGAGCGCGGTGCAGCCACTCTGCCACCCTTCTCTGCTTCCTCGAATGGGAAAAACACAGTTACATTCACTCGGTGGATATATTTTACCTGTCCATTTGCTTTACTAAAATATTATAATCGCTTAATACATAATTATATCCTGTCAGTATTCATTTTCTATTAAGATCTCGGTTAAGGATCCATTAGCCAGAGGCCGTTCCGGCTGGTGGCTCAGCTGAGCGGCCACTGTGCCTTGGCCCTGCGGCATCTCAGACAGCTCAGGGTGGGAGCCATCCCTCAACGTGTGGCAAAAGGCTCCGAACCACCCTTCTTCCCCAGGGAGAACCCTGTCCCTGCAGGAGGGACACCAGAGCATGTCCCTGCAGGAGGGAGGGAGGGTACCCCAGAGAGCGGGGTTGCGTTTGGGCAGCTGTGATCACCAGGCATCTCCCCAGCTCCATCCCCACCATGGCAGGCACAGGGTGAAGACCCCACCGAAGCTCGTTTGCCCTTTTGAAAGGCAGCATTGCTCACAGTTCAACTACAGAGCTTTTTTCTTAATTTTATTTTAAAGCCCTTTCTTATCATGTCAAAGGCACAAAGAGCTTCTTCTTCTTTACCCTAAAATCCACCTAAATTTAGAGGTGTCTTTCATTGTGATGGAGCAGCAAGGGAAGTACGTGAAGAAGTTTTACAGATTGACTTAAGGTCACTAGCCAAGAAAGGGTGTCTCCGGTGTCCATTTGACCCACTAGGCCTGGAAGGGAAGGTCAAGCTATATTTTATAGCTAACTTTAATCTCATAGGAGCTCCCTTTCTTACATTCATCAAGCCTCCTTATTATAACAAACATAATTATTACTTAGTAAAAAAATGCAATTATTTATGCATGTGCAACCAACCAACAATGAGTATAAAATTCCTGTGTGGAAGTAGCCGGGACATTATATCTGTACTTGGGAAGCTGGACCACCCTCTCTGACTTCTCTGTGGAGCAGATCAATAGTGTTTCCTCTCGTCAGGAAGGAATCAGCTACTGCCTGATCAGAGCCACGCTGAAATCTGTTCTTAAAGCAGGGCTGGCATCTCTAAAGAATCCTTGTTACCAGTACAGGCTGGGGATGCTGTGATAGAGAGCAGCCCTGCGGAAAAGGACTTGGGGGTCCTGGTGGATGAAAAGCTGGATGTGAGCCGACAATGTGCACTTGCAGCACAGAAGGCCAATCACATCCTGGGCTGCATCAAAAGAAGCGTGGCCAGCAGATCCAGAGAGGGGATTCTGCCCCTCTGCTCTCATGAGACCACGCCTGGAGTAGTGTCAAACCCTCAGCACAAGAAGGACATGGACCTGTTGGAGCAGGTCCAGAGGAGGCCACGAAGATGCTCAGAGGGCTGGAGCCCCTCTGCTGTGGGGACAGGCTGAGAGAATTGGGTTGTTCAGCCTGGAGACGAGAAGGTTCAAGGGAGACCTTACAGCCCCTTCCAGTCCCTGAAGGGGGTCTACAAGAAAGCCGGGGAGGGGCTGTTTGCAAGGGCACGGAGCGATAGGATGAGGGGCAACGGCTTTAAACTAGAGCAGGGTAGGGTTAGATCAGACATTGGGAAGAAGTTCTGTACACTGGGGGTGGTGAGACACTGGCCCAGGTTGCCCAGAGAGGGGGTGGAGGCCCCATCCCTGGAGACATTCAAGGCCAGGCTGGATGAGGCTCTGAGCACCCTGATCTAGTTGAAGATGTCCCTGCTCACTGCAGGGGGGCTGGACTAGGGGACCTTTAAAGGTCCCTTCCGACCCAACACATTCTGTGGTTCTATGAAACAACTGTGCCCAATGAGTCTGTCATATAAAGTCACTATATATTAAGATTGTTTTCAGATGACGTATTCGTGCATCTCAATTTCCTACCAGCTGAAAACAAGAAGCTTGTCATAATATTTTAAGTGCCATGTCCCTGGATGGTAACACGAGCCCCGCTGTCCCCCAGCCCCCCAAGGGCAGCTCACTTGTCAGGTTTTACCCTCTCCTCCCCTCTCCGCTGGTCGCCACCGTGACTCACCAACCTGCTATTCCTCCCCGACACTCCCAGGCTGCACCAGCCCGGAATATTTCTCGCTGACAACAGTGATACTATTGCACAAAAGGCTTAGCTAAGGAGCAGCAGTCAGTTGCCCAAGTGCATTCCTCGCAATTAAAATTTCAGAACAGAGAAGTACAATTCAGATGCCACGCCGACCTCACCCGGCTCTTCAACCCACGCGCACTGCTGCTTCCCTAGTGGTATAAATAATTCCCCTGCAGACTCAAATAGCAATAGCCTGAGGGTTTCCTCACAGCTGCCTTTGAATGTAGAGCCTGAAATTTAGTGGCATGGCTCCTATATTCCGGCAGCAGCACAGCCAAGGCAGGACATGCATCGTTTGAAGAGCGGGAGATGGGAATGGCTGCAGGTCAGTGGAGCTGGAGGCACGAGCGGCGCGGGGCATCCTTACCAGGACTGTGTGCATCCCCGTGTAGAGCCTGCTGAGACACACCAGCGTCGAGAACACAAACGCCGCTACCAGGCCTAGTTCGAACGGATACTGTGAAAAGGGGGGGAAAAAAGAAAAATAAAATACACACATTATACCGTTATCCACTTTAAGATCAGTATATATCTGAAATAAAACATCCAAGAAGATGGACTGATGTAAGGATATTGCGTTGGGAAGTGGCTCGTGAGCTGTGCTTTCCCAAAGAGACTAAGGTCACCAGAGACAAGACCTCACATGGGCTACGTGCAATCCTGCCAGAAGGCCAGTTCCTTGTCTGTGGTGCCCACTCTTGCGAAGCTCCAGTCTTAACGTGGGGAAACCTGGCAAACAGACGGTATTTGCAGCATTTTTCCTCCACAACATCCACCTGCAAAACCCCTGTAAGTGCTAAAGACCTTAAGGAAGAAAAGGCACAGCACGTTGTGCAAGTGATGCCCGAGGCTGAACTGCAGCCTCAGATCACCCGAGGGGAAGGTGACAGCTGCGGAGCCCAACCAGAGGCAGGATCAATAGTCCTGAGCAGCGGGCTGGGACTGGAAAATCAATGTCTGGGCTGGAACCACAGCCCAGCTACCAGCGCAGTCAGGACCGCTCTTCCCTGTGACACTTCATCATCTTCTCATGAAACTGCTTTTGCTTAATTCCCTCTCTGAGTTGCCTATGAGCACGGAAAGAAGCGCTGATATAAATCAACATTTAAAAAGGAAAAAAACCCAACAATCAACCCACACATTTGGTAAAGAAAAAGCTTAACATATTAGCCCTTAATCCACTCATTCAAATCCTGAAACCAAGTGGGCTGGTAGGCTCCTTTCAGTCTGTAAAGGACGTTTTTCTGAAAAAAAAAAAAAAAAGCAACCCAAAATATAAATAAATGAAATTCATTCACCCGATTTGACACAAAGACTCCATCTGCTGCTGGGAGGCTGACGACCGACCAGCGCAAAAATGCTTCTGTGGAAATGTTGAGCATAACAACTCGCTTCTGACCTTTTTTCTCTGGCCTCCGAAATATAGATCTCAGACCCGGCTGCAGATGTCACTCCCAGTTCATGAAACGCTATTTTTTCCTCACTTCTCTAAGCCTTCAGAGGATTTACGCCCACTTTATTGCCCCCTCAGCAGCAGCCTGGGAGCTAGTCCAGATCAGTAATTGATGACTAGGGCAGCTTTAGAAGATAGCAGCATAATGTACTGGTAGATTTTTCCCTCTTAATAGAGGCAATTAAATCATTTAATTATTTTACAGCATCTTTATTGTTTCATGGCTGTTTCCAAGAAGTATGAGACAGCCAGTGAAGAGCTGCGTGTCCCACTGGGAGCTTATTGATGGAGGAGGAGAAGAAAGTCCTGCTGACCAGGTCTTTTTGGCAGATCTGACACATGGGATGGATCCCTCTTGTCTTAGGACAAGAGGAAACGGGTTCAAGTTATGTCAGGAGAGGTTCAGATTGGATATTAGGAAACATTTTTTCACTGAAAGGGTTATCAAACATTGGAACAGGCTGCCCAGGGAGGAGGTGGATTCCCCATCCCTGGAGATGTTTAAGAAAAGGGGAGATGAGGTGCTTAGGGACATGGTTTAGAAGTGGTTTTTGTCAGGGCAGGTTAATGGTTGGACTTGATGATCTTAAAGGTCCCTTCCAACCTCACCGATTCTATCCGGCCTTCCAGGGATGACAAATATCCCATCCCATGGCTCCTATTCCCTGTCCCCATCCCACTACCAAGCTGCTCTGACCAGTTGCCATACCATTGCCAGGGAGCAGGAGGTTGTCAGCGCAACTTCGGGCACCACCGACCTGCTCACCCATCCCTGCACTGCGGGCAGGAGCAAAGCTGGGACCGGAGGAGTCTGGGAGTTAAATTAACCCAGAGATCCCAGTGTAATTCCGAGATCTCCGTTTCTATGAGTTACAGCCCCAGGACACAGCACCGTTTGTCAAACAAGTGGCCATCTTTTGTCCCCACACACACACTGGCACCGTGGGGAGGACACCATGGGACACTGCGACAGCAAGACCCCCCGTCTGCACTGAGGCTCCTCTTGGTTACATGGGTTTATCTTTGAAATGCACGTGAGGAGGCTGAGAAGTACCTTAAATATGATGCAGCCAGGAAGTTGCTATTGCTAGAGTACAGGAAATATGTATTTGGATTCGTAAAATGAAACAAAAATCATCATCATGGAGAGATGAGTTTCCAGGAAACAAACCTTCTGGAAAGATAAAAGGCTGAAGGTCTGGGGAAAATAATTACGAGATCTCCCCAAGTAGCCTACAACTCCAGTGCAGCGAAACTGCTGTTACTTCTCTGACAAACAGGCTCTCAAATCGTGTTGTATGCTCTCAGTCAGACACTGGCTAGGGCCAGGGGATTTCCAAGGATGCTTTTCCTGCACCATACAAAAGCCAGGCAACACAGAGCTCCTTTGGCTTCCCTGGGAGCCGGCGTTCCCCGACGTGCAGTGTTGGCTTGGCAGGCACAGGGCGAGCACAAAACACCGACACCAGGCATCTCCCGCAGCAGCACCACGGCTCCCCCCAGGGTCACCCACCCCCCCAAACCCCAGCAGGGCCGGGCAGCCTGCAGTGGCTATCAGCTGGGCTTGTGCTCAAGAACAGAGATTCTCCCCTAAATTTATTTCTTCTTGTGTCTATTATCAGCCAGCTACGGGCAATAACAGGGAAAAATACACATCTGTGTAAAGAAACACAGAGCTCCTCTGGAAATGGCAGCAGCTTTGGATTTGCTAGTGTTCTGTAGCTTGCTGGAAGCAGACACGTGCTTTTTTTTAATTTTCTTTTTTTTTCCACCCTCTTTTTGTACCCCCTACCTTGTACTGGTTCGTGGTTGCAATGAGAAAGGAGAAGGAGATGGCAGTGGCTGCCATGGCGTGGGTGGAAGGCATCCCATACTCCGCATTCGTCCTCATTTCCAGCTTGACAACAGGTGGCGAGAGGGGCCGAGGCCACTTCAGGATGTCCTTGGAGACCTGGCCTATGTACATCACTATCTGGGGAGAGGAAAGGCCACAGGGCTATCAGTCAGCGCAGGCCATCCCTGCTCAGCCCACCCAAGACCCATCTCTATCTCTGCCCTTTTTCCTGCAAAATCCACCACCCCCAGTGCAGAATTTATCCCCTGAATTATTAAAGGGGTTTCCATTATACCAGTTAGCGAAGGTGGCAGTTTTACAGCACCATGTTGTAACCTGATCAGAAACGGGACCAAAAAGGAGGGTTTGCTGATGAGATGCATCGATGCAGGATGGCGAGAGACAGACAGCTGGCTCCCACCCCATGCCAGAGAAGTTTAAGTTCCCCCCCTATCCCTTACAACCCCTCTCCCGCAGAGCAAAGAGCCATAAGAGAAATTTTTCCTTCACCACCTTCAAGTCACTGCCTTGCCCAGTCGCATCCCTCCCAGCTCCGTGCCGCAGCTCCCCCGGGGCAGCACCCGCTCTCCCGCTCCCCGGTCCCCCCCCCCACCGCACAGGATGCCATGGGGACCCCATGGGGATGCGCCGCCAGCACGGTTATTAAATAATAACCTTGGCATGCTCGGGGAGGCAGCAGGGAGAAAACTGGACGAGCAACATGAAGTACCAGTTCTCCTGCCTAACTCCCCAATAACAAAGGGCTTTTGTGCCCTGCTTGGGACACCACAGGTTTAAGCAAGGGCTTCATTAATTAGCTATCGAGCACTGCAACGTAGTGATTTTTGGGGGGAAATGTTGCATTCTGGGGTCACTGCAAGCAGCAGCAGTGGGAAGCAGAGACAAGTGGCAAAGCTGGCCAGCATCCCCGAGAGGTGCAGCCCAGCCAGCAGCGCCCAGGGCACCCACCGAGCTGACACCCTCTGCTCTTCAGCACCCTCGTCCCAGAGGCAACAGGCTCTCAGCATCCACAGTGGGAAGGATGTGAATAAAAATCACCCAGGCTGTCCCTGGAGGAGGTATTTGCTTTCAATTGCCACACTCCTCCCTTTGGTTAGTGCAGCCAAACGTATGCAAAGCGAGCTCTACAAAACAAAGCAAACCTTCTTTCTTTTTTTCTTTTTAAAAACACAAAAATCAAGTTAACTGATCAAGTTAACTGATGTCTGCCACGAAAGCTCAGCTGCTGTGCGAGACGGCTTGCTGTTCTGCCTCTCACACTTCCACTAGCAAAGGAGGGGTCTTAAAATAACATCCTCCCCATGCTGGTGTTAGCCATATGCCAGAACAGCAACACGATCATCCGCTGCCACAGTTGTCACCAGCCACATTGCATCCCTCTCTCTCCCACCAGCCGTTTAAAAAAAAAAAGGGTTCACATCAAAAGAAAGACGTCAGGATTCAGGATTCACAAATCAGAACCAAGGAAAAGCCCAAAAGTCACGTTCCTCCATTCCCCCTCTCTCCAGCAAAGGGCACGATGTGGGGAGTGCTGGGCTTACCGCCAGCACCAGAGCCTGGAAAAGTGACTGCTGGTGCCTTTGCATCCTTTATCCCTCATCACATGAATCACATCACCGCCTGATTACTGGCACCGCCTGTGGCACGCCTGGCTGCTCCCACTGCACCCTGATAGATGGGGCATAGGGCAGGCAGCAAACACCCTGCCCCACGCTCACCATCAACAGAGGCTCAAGGAACACGTCTCTTAAAGAAACCACCGCCTGGGTTTATTTGGTTAATGCCACCAGTTTCCAAATGGATGCAGGCACATCTTTGGAAGTTAATTAAATTCCAGGGTTGAAAGCAAAATTACTCTCTCTGACAGGACATAAAACATTGAGGCTACCATTCGCGATAGCATCTGAGAGGCAAGGTAGGACGAGCCAGTTTATCAGCAGTCCTCTATAATAATGACTTCCACTTGTAGAAGTATTATTAGCACTAGTACGTAAGAGAATTACAGAAAGGGAAATGAGTCATCTTTGAAATGAAGGCTATGCTAGGACTCCTCCGATGGTGAAAAACAGGCTGAACGCTGGAGGTGGTATGGGTAAGCAAAAACACCAGGTATCCTCACAACACCTTCCTTCCCAGCATTCCAGATTAAGTTCTGACCCTTCTGTTTTTTAAAAACATATATTGTATAAACGTATATTGTATAGACACATATGGTAATGAGAGGTGAGACAACCTCCATGAAAGACGAAGGTGAGTCCAGAATAACCTGCCCTCTGAAGCACCAGCCTTTGCCTTTAGCTTATCTGGGTGCTGTGCACGTGGTTTTACATGCAATATCCCAGATTATTTGGCAGAAACGGCCATTGTGGGTGCGGTAAAACATCCCCCATCAGCCGAACTGAGAAGGCGAAAGATGACGAGTGCACCATTGCAAAACGCCACCCAGCAAATGTCTGCTCTGCTTCCCCGCCTCCCCACGTGCTGCGCGCAAGTGGCCGGAGGAACACAGGACTGCCCGGGCTCTGCGTGGGCTCTTGGGCTCGCAAGCACAGCAAAGCAAGTGGCCCAGAGCTCCTGCCAGCCCTGCCTGTGGCGGGCAGAGGGCTGCGCTCCCCAGGGGATGCCCAGAGCATCAGCCAGCCCTGCAGGGGACCACCACAGGCTGGCCACCGAGGGCAGTACCCCTGGGAGCGTATCAGGCACAAACTCCCTGAGCTCAGCTGCCACAAATAGTTTAAAAAAAAAAGAAAAAACACAAACACAAAAAACCAAGCAGGAGGCCACTGCGGATGCGGTCACTACGTGACAAGTGTTGTGCAGAAACACACTTGCAGCATTATATTTAATTGCAGGATATATCTGAATGGCACTCTACTGTGGCGCTCATCTCCTCAGGAAGGGAGGTATCTGCCTTGGTTAAGTGGCATATTGTCTCTCAAGCCACATTTCATTATTTCCTGACCTTATTTCTGCGTCATTTTGGATTTATTCACTAACAGCACTGGGAAAGAAAGCAAGCAGCCTGAAAGTTTTGACCTGTTACAGCTTTTTCCAACCTAGCAGATGAGAAAACTCCCAGAATAAACATTGCAAACTATAAGCACTGGAAGGGAGGAGAGGATGGAGAGACGAGCATGGGGGACAGGCTACAGATCAACACTGAGCTAAGCCTCACCTGCACTTCACTTGAACCACTTATTTGTGCAATACCAAAAATCTTTGATGGCCCTGGAAATAAATTTAGCATGGGCAGAAATTACCCCAAATCTGGAGCCGAAGGTTTTAAGGGAGGGTTTAGGGCACAAAGCCAAGATCCCAGGACTGGGGGATTTTGCTGTGATTTCCAGCACACTCGCAATGGGTTGGGACAAAGAGGGGACGGCAGGTTAAGGGCTGACCCAGGAACGTGTCACTCTGTAGCTGCTGATCAACAGCAAGTTTCTGCGTTTCCAAGTCTCAGACTTCACCCAGCTCCCCTTCCTTCACGAGGGCTGGGAAGGGTTAGGGAGGAAAGGGGAGGCTAGCCTGAAATCATACTAATCTAAGGTTAAAATAAAACCCATTCTGAAAGTCTTTAAGAACTCATGGGCTTTTCCACGTGGTGGGTGCCCAGCCCCAAAGCTGAACATTGGAGAGAGAAAAGGGAACAACAGACCCTTGAACACGGAGCGAGCAAACAGTTTGCAGTCGCGCAGGCACAGCAAAGAAGAGAAACCTTGAAGCAAATGATTTCTTCATGCTTTATTGCTCTGTTCGCTTCTTCCCTATGTTACTGACATTTTTTGCCTACCTAGAGTGCTATATTATGTCTCTTGATACTACTCTTCTGTGTTTATTTCCAGCACAGGCTCTCTGCCACTCTGAGTGAAGCAGGTCAACCAAATTTTCTGCCATTCTGGTGGAAAATGGCTTGCAGACATTTCAGAATACATAATTTTAATTTGCACAATAATAAGTACCTCTGTCTCTGCATGTGGAATTTGTCTGAACCTGGAGACCTTTCCATTACTGAAGCAACAAAGTCAAAGCTGTGATGGATTGTGTAGGACACAATTAGCCAGAGAAGATAACTACACAGGAATGCATGGGAATTTAGTGGAGATTTCACAAAAGTTGGTGGGATGGGCATGGCTAATTCCCTTTACTCTGAGAGCTGACAGCAGCAGCTTTAACTACCATGTACCTCAGACTGCTCAAACTTTCCAAAAATGAAACTTAACTATTTCACACCCAAATTACAAACATGTGTTGGCAAAGAGGAGGGCTACTCGGGCTGGTAGGGAGCAGGGGGGGAGCTAGGGTGCAAGGATGGAAAAGGGAAAAGCAGTGGAGTTGAGCACCGCAGGCTGCTCGGGCCACTGGACACCCACAAGCAGGTCCCAACCCTGGACAGAAGGTGAAACGATGCTCTTGGGCAGGTCTGTACGGGGAGCCCTCGCTCCCAGACCCTCACCACAGCTTCCCGTGGGAACGCTCCGTTAGGGAAGGCAAAGGGACTCTCTATGTGCAAGTCCTACAAGCTACAGGTGCAACAAACACCACCATGTGAGTCCTTACTAAAGGAATTACTAAAGCAAGGTGGACAGACCATGGCACGGGAGCAGAGATGTGGTGGAGGAGCCACTAGCAACAACCACACACACGCGTAACGCGGGGAAATGCTGCTTTCCCTTCTGTATTGAGGCGAAAGACAAACCCTGAGCTGCCTTCGCAGGCAGAGGAGAGCCCTGGGCTAGGCGAGACAGGCTGTTCCTCCCCAGGGCCCCTGCCCTGCACTGCAAGGGAATACACCACCCACACCTTGTTCTGCTCCATGGTGAAGCAGTAAGCAGCCTGGCTCACTGATCCATGCTCAAAATCCAGGGTATGGCTACCCTGATCCGTTCAGAGTTGAAGCAGCCTCCACTGTTTCTGCAGTGCCAGGCAACACCGCATCAGCCGGGCATGCTGCGGCCGCGCCGGGAACACACCGCGGCACTGACCATGCCGAAGCTGCTGGTTTTCTAACCCCCATCCCACAAACACCATCATTCAGCTTGGGATTTTCTGAATATCCAGTGCTATGCAGACGACTCTGAAGCCTTCAGAACTAAATCCTTGCAACAACTGCAAGAAGCATTTAAAAAATTAGTTGGGTAAAGGCTTCTTACTTGTACACGCTTGTTCCCCTCTCAAAGGGCTTTTCTGTACTGCTGTCAGCCACTTAAAAACAAGACTTTCCTCAAACCCTGGTGCCTACCGGTACTGCTGGGGCAGCCCGGGCTGCGTGAGGGGAACAGCAATCCTTTCCAGCCAAGGTATCGGCAAAGAACAGGCAAAGCTTTATTGCCACTGTGGGTCAGCAGCATTACATCTTACTACATGAATGCAATTAGCGGTTGCTATAGCAGCACAGTAGCCTTTTTCTGATGGTTTCCTCTGAGTCATATATATGATCCATCTCCAAAATTACATGCTCACCTGGGGCTTCACACTGGGGTAAACAAGATGAATCTATCTTTGTGTTTTAGCAGATCTTGCTCTAATGAGCAGCAATGCATCACACTCAAGGCATTGGCATCCACCTAAGTCCAGGTACCAACGCATTTGTCCCAACAGCTGCAGGGGTTCCCTGTGGGGCGAGGGGCTGCTCCCCTCCCTGTGGGCATCAGAATGCCACAAAGGGACCTGGCTCCTTGGCACTCGCATAGTCCTGGGGTTGTTTCAGTAACTGAAGAGGTGGTTCTGCTCACCTGCAGGTGTTGCCTGGCATTTTCAGTGCTTTTCCCTCACTACTCTCGCCATGGCTGTGGGCAGGAAGAGGAGACCTGCCCGTATTCAGCACGGCAGCGCAGAGGCAGGACCATAGATGGTTTGGGTTGGACGGACCTTAGGCATCTATGAAGGCAGACAGACAAACGGAGACGAGCCGGCTCCATACACAGAGGCACAGGACTGGTGCCTTAAGATAAGATTTCCCTCTTGTAACATTTGCAGCACAGGTGCCCAGACGCCAAGCCGGGCAGGTTTTAGGAACCAGGCAGAGTGCTGCAGGAGCACTGTGTGGGGTACGTCCTCCTCACCTCCGCCGCAACCTCTGCCTGGGGACACACACCCACGACCGTCCCACAGGCCTGCGAAGGTCAGGAGGAGCGATTCTTTTTGCACTCTGCAATATTTCAGCTAAGGAAGGTGAACCAGAACATATTTCTTTTCAACTTCAGATTTCGCAGCTCTCCCATCTGCGCTATTGATTCATTAAAAGGACAAGATGAAATTCTAGAGAAGACGTGAGGGTCAAATAGCATTGGCGACTTCTTCCCTGAGGCTCACACTGTGGCAGCCTGACTTTGAATCTGCTGGTTTGGCTCCGAAAGAGAAATTCTATAACCAGGCTCTCGAAACCCTGCCCTGCAATAGTATTTGTCATCTTCCCAGAAAGGAAATTTACAGTTTGAAAATGATATTGCTTTTGTTTTTATCATACTCTCTGTGCCGATAGCAGTGACAGAGCACATCAGGAACACTGGAAAGAAGGGGAAAAAAAATAAGGATGCACTATTAATAAACTAGCATTTGCAGATCAGTCAAGCAGAAGCAAAGACTGTATCCTGAAAGTACCAGGTATTTTTCGTAGTTGTTAAGGCAGGCGTGACTTCTACTCATCATACATAAATCAAATCAAGCATCCAGTCTGCACTGTTCGCAGCTTCTATTCTCAGCAGCCCCCAACTAAGACTTGAGTGAACAACATGGTCATTGTTTGCCAGGAAACACATCAGTCTTGTGCAAGCTGTTCAGGAACTTTACACAATGTTTGCCAAGGATTTGGTCAGGTGCAATGGGACGTTCAAGGTCACATTTAGCTGGTGGGACGCTCCAACGCTTGCGTTGTCCCAGCCACAAGGTGAGCAGCACCTCCACGAGGAAGGTCTCCAGCCCACCACAAGCAGTGCCGCGCTCAGCAGCGAGCAGCAGCGCAGCACACATGCCATGGCAAGGGGCAGCGGGGGACAGGAGGGAAGAACAAATAGCTTCTTAAAAAAATATGTATCTGTATAGGAGGGAGGACTTCAGCTCTCTCAAGTCAGACTTCAGAAACTCAAAACCAGAAAAAGACCAAGAGAGCCTTGTGCCTCCAGAAGTTCAACCGACCAACATCTTAGGACATTCACTGTCTTTAAAAGAAGCCTTCGGACAAAAACTATAAGGTAGTTGACTATCTTATGATGGGTTTAAATAAGAGAAGTTTGTGTCCTGCCTCCTGGTAACAGGAAAAACTAATGTCATGTTGATCTGGTTTATCATCTAACACCTAAAACTCAGAAACTGTCGCACCTAGGAGTTCTAGTGAAATACAAATGGTTTCCCATTTAAACTTCACCTTAGATTATTCCTAGCTGTTCTCGGTTATGAAAGTCTCACTTTTTCTTCACGAGCAGAATATAGCTACCAGCACAGACAAAATTATCTTTCAGTCAACACTATATCATCTTGCACATAGCATTTTCTTTTATAGACCATTTATTTTTGTATTCTGATATTTTGTAGTTACTTATATGTCTGAATACAGTCTTACGTGTTCTTATGCAGTCTAACATATGGCACTTTAGAGTTTGACTCGCAAGTGACTATGTTTATCAGCTGCTCCAAGCTTGTTTTGGTGAAATATTGCAACAACACAAAAACTAACAAACACCTAAGAATCACTAAACCCAAAGTTTACTGCAAAGCGAGTTTTCAAAGCAGCATCCAGGGGTTCAACCACAGCACAGTAATGTCAGTGGCATCTTGACTGCAGGTAAATTCCTGCTGGTTATTAAACTCCTGGTTACCTCAAGAGCCCGAGTTCAGGGATCATCATTCCCATGTAACTAAATACCATAGGCCTTTGGAAAACTATTTGTCTGAAAAGCAAGATGGGAAACTAAGTTGCCATGGATTACCACCTTTTTAGACTTGCTGAAGCTGTCCGCGCCCAGTGCTGCTCGAAGAGCCCAGTGGGTGCATCATCAGCCACCCAAACTCTGCCTGCCTTCCGAGATGCCACCTTCACCTGAGCCAGCAACTATCACTGTCATACACCGACAGCTTCCACACCTGCACCGACTATGTCCACACTGCCCAGCTCTTACCCATATTGTATAAATTAAAGTTTTATAGGCTCAAGAGAAGCGTGGATACATTTTACATCCAAGCACCCTGCAAAAAATAAATGGGGAAAAAAAATTTCCACGCATGCTGAAGAGCAAGCAGAAACTGTACGGATTTCTCTACCTTACTTCTGAAATTCCACATCAAAATAAAGCTTTCAACCCTGAAGCAGTAGAGAGATTAAAAAAAAAAACAAACTGAGCTTTCACCTCTTGAGCCGAGATACGCAGTAAATTTAAAGTACATTTGGGGACTGGTTGATGTGAAGTTATTTTTCATCTCTGCACTTCCTGGTTGAAGTAGAAGAGTCACAGGCACCAAAGCCTCGCCTGTGCAGATCCAAGAGCGTTTACTTCAAATTGCCGGAGAAGGGAAGCAAAGACAGCAGAGTCCCTTCAGCACTCACCCAGCATCTCGCTCAGAGGCTTCAGGCAGTTATTTCCCTTGCCTATACATAAAGAGAAAAGTACAGCCAACACATATGCTGTGAATCCTCAGAGGAGAGGCACCTTGGAAGCACAACATGCTGCTTTAAGCTTCTAAAGCACCTGGATGTGACCACAGCCAGCGTTTCCCAGATCCACCCAGCTAAACAGAAAAGCATGAGCGGCCGGTTTTGGGGGACTAGGACTGGAGAAGATATCCCAGGGCACCAAGCCCACTCCCCTCCTGCTGCTGAAATAAACTCTCTTCATAATTTTTTCTTACTGTCCTTTGCCCTTCTGGAGCTATTTCACAATCTTTGGCTTCAACTTAGTTTATTTACAACTGTCTCGTGCACGTTTCTTCTTGTGACTGTACTTTCATCTTAAGAAGCTCCTTCCTTCCCCTGGTGTTTACAGCCAGCCCCATTCCCTCTCCGACTTCATTTTGTTAAGGACTTATCTAAGCTTTCAGTCTCCGCTCAGGAAATATCCTGTTCCCTAATCATTCCTGGCCCCGCTCCAGCTCAAATTTATCTTTCTCAAATGTGGGTGACTGGCTCTGCATAAACTATGACAGATAAGATGGCAGGAAGACCTTGTAAACAGCATTATTACTGCTTTAATTTTAAGGGAAGAAACTCCCCTGGTTCATCCTGCAACCTCAACTCTGTCGTTTCCAACTTGCAGCAGAAACTCGCAGGTTGAAGTTCCCGAGGGCACAAAATGCAGTACCACACTCAGCACCGCCATTGTGTCTCCTCCGAGGTGTCCAGGAGAGACCAGCACAGCTCACGGCGCCGTGAATGCCGATTCCTCTTCCCAGACAGCAAACAAGCCACCCAGCTGAGCTTGCCATAACATTAATGTGTAGCCTGCACGGACATTTTTAGCCTTTTCAAAGTCACATGTAGTTAACATGTTTTTAAAACCATAGATTGCCACAGGTCTGTATATTTCAAACAGCTTCTCCTTTTCAGTATAAGGGAGTACTGGACTTGCATTTAAGACAAAGAGTTATGTTAATAATCATAATAGCCCATGCTTGAATACTCTAATTAATCCAGCCTAGATCTGGCCAATACTCAGATGGACTCCTTGCAAGACAAAGGCAAGGCAAGGCTGCAGGAAGGCACGCGAGGAGCTCTAAAGAGTCATTTTTTGAGCAATATGCAAACCCAGAAGGCAGTGACTACCAATTATCATCTTCTCTGGCACGTTTCCAGAAGCAGTAGGTGTACTCCTGGCCAAACCCCAACTCTAATTATACAGTGTCCACCTACTTCTAAATTTCATCTGCAATTTATTTTTCATGTTCTCCTTATAAAATATATTGACTAGGATTACTGGCATGGAACAAGAGAAGCCTTCTGTCCAAGAGCAGGTTCATTTGAAGTGTACGACCCAATTCAAATTGTTTTTATTATTTCTCATCATATTATTTGGATAAAAGGCAGAATACTATTAATCAGAATTGAGTAAGCCAAGGAGGAGCTTCACTGTAAAGAAACAAAGCTAGACATCACATCCAAGTTTTTACCAAGCTTCAACTTCTTAAATCAATGTAGATTGACAGCTAAACCTCCAGGGTCTGCCATCTGCCAGAGATGCTTCCTACCTCCCTTCTTTGTTCTAAAATGGTCTTATTGGGGCAGCGAAGATCTGATCAATACCAAGATGAGCAATGGCAGTGGCAAAACAACAGCCATTCCCAGACTGAAGTGCTTGATTATCTTCTGGTTTTCAGTGCCAGAATGGAAATATGTTATTCTGAATACCCCAAAACCGCATTCATAAAGCCTGAAGCAATGCTGAAGCCAGTTAATTTGAGAATGCTCTGGTGTTAACAAAAATCAATGCTTTTAAATCTTAGCCTTCAACAGAAAATCTGATTTCTTTTCCCCCCTCAAGTGACTGCAGAAACACCTTGTTTATTCCGCCACAGCCTGCAATCCCCTTCCTATTACATTTATCCTGCTTTCAACTGAGCCAGGCCTATGCAAACAGACTATACAGAAGAAATCAGGGTAAGAGAAAGATCTCCTACAAACAACAAAGAAGGATCCTTAAAATACCACGAACCATTGGGAAGGAAGTGTTTTCCTCACTGTTCTGTGCAAGTCCTACCAAAAGCGGCTCAATCAGTCATTAAGCTGAAAAAAGTCAGTGCAAGACATAAGGGAGATGAAGAGTCACCCTGCGTCAGCCAACACCTCTCACCCCCTCCCTCGGCATCCCAATGCCTCTGCTTCCTGAACACCCGATTTACACCTATGAATAACGTTGGGGGGGGTGGGTGTTGTTTGAAGGGATGTTCTTACTCTTAAATATTCATTCGCTACAGTTACAGAATTAACAGCTATGTGTTGAAGTCAGTCATAGAAATACTTACAGACCAAATAATTATCATTCTTCTAGACACAGAGTGATCTATGTTCCAGTAGATAAATGGGAGGAAAGTGATATAAAAAACCTCTTCGCCCAAAGCTGCTGAAAACTTGAACAAGTAGTAGTAGAAGTAGTTCTTCACAATATACTTCTGCGCACAAGCCTGGAAACAAGAGGATTTTAGAAAGTGAATTAGAAAATTATATCAAACATTTAAGATATTTTAACTGTTACAGTTCCCAGCCCTTAAACCAAATAATTTGTTGGGACAAGGGTCAAGAAATTAAGTTCAATTTTTATAATAAAATGAAGACTATAACAATAGCTCGATTACATTCCCTGCAGATAAAAAGAAAAAAAAGATCTATTCAAACTAATTAAGGATAGTCTTTCCCTTAGGAAATAAAGTATATTTAAGAAAGGGTACCGATGCTTAATTTTGAAGTTTCTACATCTGTAGATAAAGAGAGCCACTGTTGCTTTTGCTAGAAACATGTTTTGAGATGAAAAAAGTAAACTGCAATTACTGAACAATTTAATGTAAAATTTGCCTTATTATAAAAGCTTATAGATAGATAGATAGATATATATCAGCTTATAGCGGCATGATAGCAGCCCTTACATGCGTGTTGGCTCAGTGACCGCAGCTGGTCCAGGGGACAACAAGGCTGTGAGCAGGCAGAGAGAAGAGCTGCCCCTGCCACCAACAGATTTTCGCTCCAATATCTCTAAGTGACAACAGCCAGGTTGTCTCTTTAATCAGTACCGGCAGATATATCGCAAGTAGTATCAGGTGACACTGCTTAGGACTTCGGTCGTTTTATTAAGCTACAGATTTCACTGCCGTCTGGATTTGGCAGCTAGATGATTTCATTAGATGTACCCCACCTAACATTCTCATTTTCTCTCTTCTAAAAGGCTGCACCCAGCCTGCTGGGGCTGAGAAGCCACACAACAGTGTATATTATTAAGGCCATGATTTTGGTCACTTGTGGCGAGGTTTGCTGCTGTTTGGGACTAGAACACCACTAAGAAGCCTCCCACCCTGTTCGCAGGAGCAACATGCGAGTGAATCACATTTTATATGAACACCTGTAAGCTTCAGGAAAGAGAAGATATGTATGAAGAGGATTTTTGCTTTGGCAGCAGGAGCAAGGGAGCCAATCTAGTCTCTCTCCATCTCCCCAAAAAGAAAAAAAATAAAATATGGAAGTCAGCTGTGTAAACATGAGATGAAAGAACTTCCTGTAGATGAGAGATGAGAAGGGATCATGAAGGTTTCAGCAGAGACGCACTCAGTTAAGACAGAGCTTTGTCATAAGCTCCTAAAACTCTTCTAAGAGGAAAACTATTATGCTTGGACTTGACTGTGTAACTAATCTACCAGAGAGGAATTCTGATCCTATGTGCTAGTGCGAAAACGTAAAAATCATCATCTAAGGAGTCTAGACATGCAACTGTGACTCATTGTGAAAGTCATTAGGAGTTCCAGTCCCTTAATCTGCTTTAAATACGGAGTTGAGGCAAACTGCACGAAGACAACAAAAGCAAGATGGAAAGAAGCTGTATCCATTCATCTATCACAGAAAAAAACCCCAAAACCCAACAACTTATCTAAATTGATTTTTTCATCAATGAATGGAAAAGATGAGTCAACGCTTTTGAAACACTGGGGTCGCAGGAGTGTTCCCCCATGCAATAGTAATAGAGGTCACAGATCAGCTGCTCTAAGGCCTTTCAGCAGCGTGCTATGGCCGGCAGAATGACAGAGCAATCAGTCTGAGTGTCTCGAGCCTCATACGCCACTTAGAAAACACCCCCAGTGCAATTAGCAACACTGATGCTTCTTTCTGAAACCCTGAAGCCGTATTTGGTCATACTTACACGGCCCCAGAGAAAGCTCTCTCCTGGCATCGCTAATTCCTCAATTAAGCATCAATCTCCAATGTATTAGGAATTACGTGCTCATGTGCTTTAGATCAAAAATGATCAGACATATCCCTAAGGTAACTCTTTTATACTTAGAACCTCCCGGGATGAGGGATAAAACTCTCTAATTCCAGTAATCTGCTTTGTGGGGAGAAAAAAAAAATAATAACTTTTCAGATTCTAAAATAAATCTGGAATTAAAAAACACTTCCAGGCAGAAGGCAGGGCCCAGTCCTTCCACATGATTTTAAAAAATTTTCTTTCCTACCAGAAGTCACTCCCCACTTGGGGCTTTTGTTTTAACACTTTTTTTTTTTTTTTGAAAGGCTGCAGCAGCAGTTGTGGACAGCCCTGTGTGCGAGGCAGGGGACAAACAGCTCACGCCTGTGACACAGGATGGCAACAGCCCCACATTAGCTGTGCAAGGTATCACAGATTCACTCCGCATGATCGTAGGTAGCGTACAGTAATAAAAAAACCCCAATGTTTTAGTTCCTTGTGATCCTAAAGCATTGTACATGCAGAAAGTCCGCTCCATGTACCTTTGCACCCTGGGCCATGAGCAGTCCGTGTCCGCTTGCAGCAGTTACCGCACATTTACTATTTACAGCCATTCTTTCTGCAGCAAGTAAAGACTACCGTGCTTTGTGAAGCGCCTCCCCTTTTTACTCTCATTCTAACCCCAGTGCAGGAAAAAGCCATGTCAATTGTGTGAAGGTTTAGCATCTCCTAACACTCTCAGAAGTCTATTCAAGCTCTATTTTTAAATAACTCTGATCTTTAGGCTTGTTTATATCTAACGTACTAAAGCGACCTGCTGCCTACTCACAAGCTCTGAAGCACTTTCAGCGATTCCTCCCCTCCACCTCCAGTACTATTCAGTCTGGATCAGAGAAGTTTTAATGGGCAGCAATTAAGGCCACAGGGAAAGTCAGAATTTTAAGAATGTTTCAGAATCAAGGTGTAAGAAGCCATGAAGACAGGTAATTTCACACAAATGACCCTTCTTACCAACTATAAAATATCTATTTTGAAAAAAAAAAAAAAAGAATTAACTAACATTCATGTGAGTCTCCATAAATGAAATACTCGCCTCAAGTATTGGCACAGAAAATGGCTATTGGAGGTCATCCTAATTTCGTGATCTCTGCACACTGGTCTCGGGTGGGCATCCGATGCCGGGGCTCCCAGCACAGCCCCCGCGGAGCCGCAGCACCCACCCAGACTCCCCTGGAGCGTGGGAGCATCCCCACGGCCTCCCTGCGGAGCCATAACGACAGGGCCAGCAGAGCAGATCCCACCACCACCACGGTGACTCCCAGGAGACACTAACACAATGACACAGTGCAGCAGGAATCCCTAATTTTAGGCAGTACACACATAAGGAATATTTAGCCTTTAGAGCTGAAGTAAAGGAGCAGCAGCTGAACCACTAATGTAATGGCTTTAAAATGTATTTTTAGGCAGAGGTATACCCCCCAAAAGACAAAAAAAAAAAAAAGAAAAAAAGAGGCTATGTAAAGATACCACTCCTTCCAATTCCCGTAGGATTTCTCTCATCAGAGCACTCAACAGGCACTGGCTTTCCCTACCCTCTCTCCCGAGATGAGCTTTGCAGCATCAGACATCTGAGGCCCAGAGCCTGACCCAGAGACACCATTAACCAACATTTTGTTCTCAGCTCTCAATTACTTCGGATCTTTCAGAAGACGTGCATGCTTAATTAACGCTCTTGAAGTCCCTTGCTTCCCTTCCGACGGTATTGCCTTGCAGAAGATCAGGAATTTCCCTCCCAAAGCCCGTAGTTAATACATTTTGATATTTCTTACTTAGGGGATGGTGGGGTTTTTATGCTGCAAAAAGGCACAAAATTTAAAGAAGCCACCAAAGACCAGGCACAAGAATAAAAAGCCACAAAATTTCCATCCAAATGCCACTCCATGTGGAGACAATGGAAATCAGGCAATTCAGTCCCACAGTGCAGTACTGAGTGGAGCACCACCAGTGGGAAAAAAGCCTTCTGTATTGCAGTAGTCTGTATAAGCAGCCGGTTTTATGTCACTTCTATATTTATGAACTCTACCCAGTTAATAAAACAACCTGTCACATCACAGACAAAAATTAGGTATTGATCGGATTTTGGAAAACAAGAAAAAGCAAAAAAACACGGTATCAAAGGCTTCAGCTCCTCCACCCATCCACACAGCCAAGGGTCAAAAGATTTTGGAATTTTCTGAAGATATAACACTCAGCTGGGAGCAGCCAGTAACATCTCCAGCATGCCTGCACCCACCTCTCCTGGGAGCACCAGCGCTAGGAACTCACTGCTCCAAGGTGAAAGGACAGGGTGGCCAAGAAACAGGGGCTGTGCCCCAGTGGGACACCCCGGCCTGGCCGTGAGCCCCTGGCAGGGAGGGGCTGGGGGCACGGGGCCAGCAGAGGAGGGGTACGGACACATGAAGGAATTGCAGAGGTGTCAGAAAGACAGCAGAGGGGAAGGCAATAACCCCCAGAGCCTGCAAAATGTACGTAAGGAGACCCAAGGTAAGAAAAGCTCACCCAATCAAGCTCACATATACGTGCAGCTTCCCACTCTGTTCAAACTTTTAATCATGTAATTGTTTTCTTTTTCTCCCCCCCTCCAGAACGTGACGCAGCCAGTTAACAAGAGTTGTCCAGGTTTATATAGTGTCCTTGTTCTCGGAGAGACCCCCAGAGCTAACAAACCTGAGAAACGTGGGGGTGGAGACAAACAGAAACCCCGAGAAAACTCTCCTTCAATGCTGTGAAGTTCTGACCAGCTCTGCTACGAGCAGACAGGGCTTGTTGACTACCCCACAAAGAGGCAAGGTCCAATTGGCAGCTGTTGCACGAGCATTTACAGTGGCATGCGCTAATGGCATAATGATTAGGGACATGGCCTTGAATCACCTTTTGATGCAAAAGCAAGACAATCTCCGGGTGAGAAGTAACAACGTGCGAGGTTCAAGCCAGACAACCATAATGCTTTCAGCAGTCTCAGGCAAAGAACAAGCAAGGAGTCTAAAAGTCAGGCAGGACTTCTGGTAGCATTTCAGTAGTTTCTTCATTAATGCAAAGCACCAAAAAAGGCCATTACGTAAAGCTCTCGGCAAGGTGCTTCAGCAGAGCAGTGCCACACAGCTAGTGGCACCAGGGACGGCTGGAAGCTGTCAGGCTGAACCGGGCCAGGCCTTGCGGAACCAAAGGCTGGGACCACTCAAGAGGGAAACAGGAATCATAGAATGGTTAGAGTTAGAAGGGACCTTAAAGATCATCCAGTTCCACCCCCCTGCCCTGGGCAGGGACACCTCCCACCAGACCAGGTCACTCAAAGCCCCATACAACCTGGCCTTGAACACTGCAGAGATGGGGCATCCACACCTGGAAAGGTGTGTCCAGGACACCCACCAGTGCTGCCACGCTGGGCACAGCGCTCGCCCAGTCGGTGTCCCACCATTCATCACATCTTACATCAGTGCATCTTCGCCCAAAGTCTCCCCTTCAGTCTGTACCGGATGGTCAGCTGGGACAAACACCTGCACGACCGACACGCACCCAGCACGTGGCAGCTAGGATGGATCCAGGACATGGTTAAGACACCGCAGCTTGTCCCTGAAGACTTCTTTTTTTAATCTGCAGATTATGTTCCTGATTAGTACTCAGGAGGTAGACTGAATTATAGGTTATATTTCTATGTGTTGCTCTTGAAGTAGCATAATTAGCCCTCCTTCCTTCTGTAGAAAGAACACAGGTAGATGTAACAGAATCTGTCAAGTCATCTAAATATAAGGGGGAATAAAGTAAGACCTGAGTTTACAGGGCACTTGTTTAGGCAATTAATCAGAAGAATCAATGAAGGAAAAAACGGATGATGTCATCTTCCTAAAAGAAAGCCTTCTTAATTAAAAAAAAAAAGGAAAAAGAAAAGTGCATAAGTGTCTTTCAGAGACATAGGGGAATGGCCGCTAACAAGACAGATTGCTTGTGAAGGACTGTGCCTGCAGTCAGCTGGAAGGACAGCCCCATGTTTCCAGAAAGAGAGCCTAACCCAAGGTCTAGTCCAGCTTGTCCACCAAGGACAGACGGTTTACGCTCCCACCACTCTGACAGAAGTCTGTCTAACCCATCCTTACTGACACCGATGGTGGAGGCTCCACTGCTTGCTCCAGGCCACCTCCGTGTGCTTGGCTCTCCCTGACACCCAGCCGGAAACTTTCTCACTGAAATTTAAACCTGGGACAGTTTCCTGATCTGCTGCAGACAAGGAACAAATTGTTTCCTTCCTCTGAAGGCTGACATGGGGGAAGCTTGTTACGAGCCTTCAAAGAGGACATAACTGTCCTCTCTGCCACTGTTTAATCGCCTAGTATTTCTTACGGAAGATACTTAGCATTTTTCAAGCACGGCACTTAATGTGCCTGCCTTGAATGACAGTGCCCAAAGATCAGGCATGACACAGCAATGCTGAAGGAATTGTCCTGCATAATTCCATTCATTTTGCAGGCTGTTTTCAGAATAGCATTCCACCACTGAAGCATGCTCAACCTGTGATCTCCTCTAATATTTTTTTTCCTCCATGAAAGCACTACCAAGCCTATTGTTTCCCATTCTGTAGTTTATTACACTTGCTTATTCAATAGGTATCTGCACCTATTGAATAAAGTCAGTTTTCAACCATGCCTTCAACTTGACAGAACTATTTGATTTCTCTTCTTGTCCTCCAGCCTATCTGCAGCTCCTCCTAAGTTCATCTCACAGGCAGCGTGCCTCTCACACCTACATTTCCAGGTAGTTACTTCCATGTGGCTCTAAAACCTATCCTGAAGAGACTCTGTACTCATCGCTTTCCATCGAAAGGTGTTCTTCATGGCACTAAAAGGCACAGGCCATTCAACTTCATATATTCCTTTCTTAGCAGATGCCTGGAGAGTTGACATCCATGACTCCTACTAGCTCTTAGTTGCTAATAAAAAAGCAAGATCCTTTGACTTTCTCCTCAGTGGTCTCATGGCATCAGAATGATGTTTCAGCTCTTTTCTTCCAATATCATTCAGAGAAACACAAAGAGCTCTACCTTCCACCACAGACTTGTGAGCAAACACCTACACACACATCCCTGACACGAGGGACAATGCCTCGATCTTTATTTCCTTGCACACTCTTTATGGAAAGTTGTCATGCTCACAGCCATTCCAGTTGCCCAAGTAACTCCTCAGACGTCCAGTTCTTACGCTTTTATTTTTAATCACTGATGAGTGTCAACAGCAGTTTCCTGCCAAGAAAGCCGCACAACACCAGCATAAGCAGGGCTGCATGCATCGGCTTCTTGGGGAGCTCTGTGAAGCTCCTTCATCCTCTCAGCAAGCGACCATCCCTGCTTTGCCAGCCAGAGGTTAGGCGGGTTGGACATTGATGCTTTGGGCGCCCCTGACAAAAGTAGTGGGTGAGCTTCCCATGAGCTTCAGCATCCTCCTACGTTCCAGGAAGGACTGGCCGACTTGTGCAATAAGGAAGTAACAGGGCGAGAGAGAGGCAGGAGAGGGAAGGGCAGAAGGAAAAGGCTTCCTTCCTTCCTGATTTACAGTAGGAGAACAGGTTTGTTTAATTGCATTTTAATTTGGGAGAATTAGATCGCAATTTTGTGAGGTGCACCAAAGAGCCTACACCTGAAGTGTCTGAGGAAGTTGTTTTAAGGGTTAGGTAGCTGGAATGTCTGTAGACAGAGGAGGGAAAAGATTGAGTCAAGAACCTGAGAAAGTAAATTACAGAGAGCTCAGAAGGATGGAAACTCCTGCTTTGAAACGGAGATAAAAAAAAATCTTCTGAAACTCAACCATATTTCATATCTCCAAAGACTGAGTGTTACTAAAAGTGGTTTTGGACAGAAGAAGGATGCGTCACACAACAGCAGTTTTCAAACTGCGCAGCGTTAGACGGCCACCCTGCCCACGCGCCAGCTCCCTGCGAGCACCACCACCTCTTTTGTTTGACTTCCTGCCAGAACGCATGAGTCAGAGCGTCACTAGGACCTGCGTGGCTGCTACATACCCAGGCTGCTCTCCAGAGATCTGGAGAAAGAAGAGTGAGAAGCCCCTCAACTTGCTTTTCCCCAGGATGCCTGAGTTTGGGGACCTCCCAGCTGACGGCAGCCTAACCCCAAAGAAGCACAGAGGAATGGCCCAGTGACCAAGGACTTCAATATCATGTTTCTTTTCAGAGCAAAAAGCTTATTCTCATCTTAAGTCTTGGTTTTAGAAATTAACCATAGACTGGGAATTTTACACCATAGATTAGTCACGTATTTCTACCCAGCAGCACCATGAGCCCGGCCAGCCTGCTTCTGCACAAGACCATTTCCAAGAGAGAACTATTTTGAGAGGCACAGAGCAGCAAGGCTTCTGGCAAATAAATGGGCAGAGTAACACCATGCCATCTTCAGACCACTAAATTATTATTATTATTATTTTAATCTGTTATAACCAGATAACAGCACAGGGAGAAGTGGCCGTTTCCCCAGCAGATAGTCCCAGGATTCAAGTCAAAGAGCAGTTTTCTAAGGTAGCACCGAATAAGGCTTCAGGTTAACCATCATTGCAAACATGCCGGTCCCAGGTAGATGAGCTCCTGGAAGGCAGGGGCCCCCACTAACAGGAAGGGACGTGGTGTTCAGACTAAATCCACGACTGTAGAGAGGCCAGCGGGGGGACCCCTCAGCAGCCGGCCAGCCCCTGGGGATGAGAACCATAGGTAAGATGTTCTCAATTCACTTGCTGCCTCATTACGAGTTGCAATTAGTGCAGGCCATGCTGATGCCAGCTCTGCTGTTGATGGGGAAAGACACAAGGACGCCAACGGGTGACCCAGTGTCACCAACAAGTGCCATTCAAGCGGATGGACCATCCTAGTCCAGGGGCCTTGTATTTGTCAGGGAACAGGTTCCTCACTGCTAATGCCTCCGAGCCCTTTGCCATGCAAACATTTGGTCCTTGTGACACAACTGAGGTGTCTGACACTCTCCTGGAAAACACACCATCTCAACTCTCTCCCTTTGCACAGAAAAATGTCAATAGGGAACACCAAAGGCGATATACCTAATTAAGCTGATGAGCATAAGTAAGCAGTTATAATTATGTCAAGCTGAGCAAGCTGCAAAGGGGATAACAACAGCCCGGTCTGATGTTACAGTGACCACACAGCTTTGTGTGTACCACAACCAGCAGGCTCAGGGAACTCCATTAGAAGCAGTTTACAACAGCCAGCTGTCTTCAAAAGGAAGGATTAAACACACTCTTTTTTTACACCTAGTAATAAATATTCACAAATATAGTAATAAGTTCGCAATGTAACCCTATACTAAAGCACTCACGTACGTCTAAATGTAGACCAATAGCTTTGGAACCTTGGACCAACCTTGCAGCCTTGGACCAACCCTGGAAAAATAAATTACAGGGGCTAACTACACTGAACTGATATGAAGCCTTGTAAAGCAAGAACCTGAACAATCATTTTAAATAAAAATCTCATGCTTTAGACAATACTACCAGTACATTCTAGACCTCAGATTTACTTGCCATAGCAGTCAATAGTCACCTTCCATTGCCCAGATGACCCATAAATATGCCCTGCAGAGCATACAAGGGAGGTAAAGTAAAAGACTGGCTGTTGAAAGGAATCTTCCAGGGAGAACAGATTTTCTCTGGCTCCTCGCCCATTAAACCTACCCCTGCTCTTCCGAGACCCAAAGGAGAAAAATGACAGCAAATGAGCTTTTATTCTTCTGGTTGATATCAGAACTAATGGCCTAAGACATTCAGCAGAATTATAAAACAGCAAGTGGCTCATCTCCAAGTACTGGAATTAATCCTAGGATCCTGACAGCTCCTCACTATGAGGTCCAGCAGCCTCCAAAAAGATGACTCAGGCTGCGAGCCGGGAAGTGCTTAGTCACCGAGCACCTAATCATCGTTGTAATGACTTGGGCTCCCAGCACCGCCCCCCCCCCGGCCCCCCCCCCCCCC
>VXBO01003767.1:19632-38931 GCA_013400135.1 Rhinoptilus africanus | reverse complement strand
CGCGGGGCCGCGGGCAGGTGAGCCCCGCCCCGCCCCGCCCCGCCAGGTGCGCCCGGCCACGCCCCCGGCCACGCCCACACGCACAGGTGCGGCGCCCCGCCCCGGAGCGCCCCCTGCCGGCCGGGCTGGGAGACACAACCCCCCCCGGGCTGGCCGCATAAGGAAAATGGGCCCCTTCCTCCTTTTTTGTGGTTTTTCCTCCCATGGAGGCTCTGATGGAAAAATTAATGTAACGTGGTGCGAGATAAGCACCGCCCTCTCCTCACCTAGGGGTGAAATGCCCTGAAGCTCACCCGGAGCTTTAGGATTTCCCTGGAAAATACTTAAACATGGAATCATAGGATAGTTTGGGTTGGAAGGAACCTTAGTTCCACCCCCCCTGCCCTGGGCAGGGACACCTCCCACTAGACCAGGCTGCCCCATCCAGCCTGGCCTTGAACCCCTCCAGGGATGGGGCAGCCACAGCTTCTCTGGGCAACCTGGGCCAGGGGCTCACCCCCCTCGCAGTAAAGAATTTCTTCCTAATATCTGATCTAAATCTCCCCCCTTCCAGTTTAAAGCCATTACCCCTTGTCCTACCTCTACACTCCCTGATAAAGAGTCCCTCCCCAGCTTTCCTGTAGCCCTTTTAGACACTGGGAAGCTGCTATAAAGTCTCCCTGGAGCCTTCTCTTCTCCAGGCTGAATAACCCCAGCTCTCTCAGCCTGTCCTCACAGCAGAGGTGCTCCAGCCCTCTGAGCATCTCTGTGGCCGCCTCTGGACTCGCTCCAGCAGGTCCATGTCCTTCTTGTGTTGGGGGCCCCAGAGCTGGACGCAGCACTCCAGGTGAGGTCTCACCAGAGGGGAGCAGAGGGGCAGAATCCCCTCCCTCGACCTGCTGGACACGCTGCTTTTGACACAGCCCAGGATGCGGTTGGCTTTCTGGGCTGTGAGCGCCCATTGCTGTGTTGAGCTTCTCATCCACCAGCACCCCCATGTCCTTCTCCTCAGGGCTGCTCTCCATCCAATGGTTGCCATGAAAAGGCTGGCTGGGGGGGCTGCAGGGGAGAGCCCCTTCCCCTCCCTGTTGCGAGCACTCCCACCTCCGCTCCTCCAGCTGGAGGGGTTCACAGAATCACAGAATGGCAGGGGTTGGAAGGGACCTCTGGAGATCATCCAGTCCAACCCCCTGCCGGAGCAGAGTCACCCAGAGCAGGGGGCACAGGAACCCATCCAGGCGGGTTTGAATGTCTCCAGAGACGGAGACTCCACCACCTCCCTGGGCAGCCTGTTCCAGTGCTCTGCCACTCTCAAGGGAAAGAAGTTCCTCCTCATGTTTAGGTGGAACTTCCTGTGCTCAAGTCTGTGCCCGTTCCCTCTTGTCCTGTCACTGGGCACCACTGAGAAGAGCCTGGCCCCATCCTCCTGACACCCACCCTGCAAGTATTTGTAAGCGTTGATAAGTCATCTTTTTTCCAGACTGAAGAGACTCATATCCCTCAGCCTTTCTCCATAAGAGAGGTGCTCCAGTCCCTCATCATCTTTGTAGCCCTTTGCTGTCCCCTCTCCAGCAGTTCCCTGTCCTTCTTGAGCCGGGGAGCCCAAAACTGGACACAGCACTCCAGATGTGGCCTCTCCCATCGATCCCCCTCTCGGCTGTGGAACGTACCCTGGGCTGGTTCCCCTTTCATCGTGTCCTGTCTTGGAACCAACATCTATATTTCCTTCTGAATATTTCCACATCTCCATTGAACACATTCACTGGACACACACACCTGTAAGCACACGCCTCTAAGTGTTTTCTCCCTTAAATACAGCTACGGAGTTTCCCATAGAAAGGGAGGAATTACCACTCGGAAGATACCCCTCTAGCTCTGAGGCTGCAAAACTTGCCATGGATGACACTCACTGATTTCTGCTCCTGAAATGTTAAGGACCTTGGTTTTGTTGGTATATTTGACTTTTTAGAACAGCCCATTTCTATGCCCAGAAATATATTTCGTACAAAGACTGCAAAATCATCATTCGCTCAATGTAGGCACATTGCAAATTTGTTACTTTCCCCCCTGCCTCTCAAATACCCCAAATTATCCAGGACTGCATCCAGGGTTTTTTTTTTTCTAGAGCCATTGAAAGCCAAAGCCAGGCTCCTTGGCTTTTTAGAAAGCTGGTTTGTCCCCGTGCCATCGCTTGTGCTGACTGTGGGAGACACTCGCCCAGCCTCTGCGAGCGTCGGCGCCCTCGATGTGTCAGGGTCATCTCCTCGCCCAGCTTCTCTGCGTGCTGATGCTCCCGAGGTGGCAGGGTCAGCTCCTCGCCCAGCCCCAGCTGGGGCCAGGCCAGCTCCACAGCCACGGGCAGGGTGGCCTCCGCAAGGAACTACAGGGACAGGTCTCCTTCACTCCCGCCCTGGCTCTAGGGTGGACTCCGTAGATCCCATCTAATTGTTTCGTGTGATTCATTTTCTTTTATCTTCTCAAAATGTAATCTTCTGTCGCTCGAGGTTTGCCCAACCACGGGTCCAGGTGACGTCATGTTCCAAGAGCTTCCCTCGCTGCTCGTGGGCGCACGCCCTCATGCGCGGCGTGATGACAGGGCAGGAGCTGGGTTGTCGGCAGAACCAGTCGATGCAGGCTGAGGAGGGAGGCTGCCCGCCCGCCTTGCTTATGTGTTGATATCCTTTGCTTGCAGGAATTATTCATTGTTTGCTTCTGGTTTTGTTTTTTTAACGGCAGTATAATTTATTAGGTGAGCTCATAAGTATCCAGGAAGCTTTTCTGTTCTTTTTCCTGTTTCTTGGATATGTGAAACATCCACGACTGTGGAATTCCAGTTAAAAATTGCCTTTATATTGCTTAATTCCTTCTACAGAGACCGACCTCAGTAGTGCTGGGTGAGTTTGGCCCATAGTTCCTCTGTGGTTATTTTCATCGTATTACAGAAAGAATCTTCAAAAAGATTTCATTATTAATTTATCTACCTATAGGACGATGTGTACAAGAGTTTTTAGCACATTAATTTGAAGAGTAAAATGACTCCCTGGCAGCACAGCTGGGATTTTTGCCGCTGAGGCCGGTGAGACAGTATCTCATCCAGAGACATGGAGTGAGGCAGGAAAGCAGGAACGAAAGCGCGTGGCTGGGGCCAGCGCTTGGTAGGTATTTTAAAACATCTCTTTGTCAACCACAAGTCAATATTTATCTGATCTGCCCACATACTTGTGTCTCCCCATTGTCATTATAATACTTCCCAAGTATTAAAATAGAACTAACAATTGGTGGCCAGCTTCTGTCGAGCTCTTCTCCGGGCAGATGCTTGGGTTAGTGGGAGTGCGCCTCAGCGAGGACGTCAGCGTCCCACTGGTAAGAATTCAGGATGACTGAGATATTTTTTCCCTAACTGACTGTAAACCTAATAGAGAAAAAAATAAAAAGAAAAAGAAAAGGGGGGAGGGATTTCTACCTATTGTTAATTTTGACCTGCCTTGTCCACACCTTTGAGCAGTCCAGCTCTTGGTTTGTCTTTATTCACTAAGGCTTCCAAGAAAGCCAAAGAGGGTGTGGGGGGAATCAATCTTAAATTCACTGTTTTCTTGTCATTAGCTTAATACAGCTGTGACTTTAAATTGCGTTAGTAAATTATTTTAGCAGAGGCATTCATGCACAACAACTGTGTGGGGTTTTACCCCCGTATTTCCTTCTGCTAGCTCGAGCGGCAAAGCATTAGACGCTCAGTGTCCGAGACCTTCCTGCTGCTGCCTGGGACGGGCACAGCAGCCCAAGCCAGCCCTCTGGCCGTGCGGGGGAATCACCCCGCAGGTACCGACCACCAGGGAATGGGAGGACAAGCAAGGCCAGAATTACAGCGTCCATGAAATCAAACACAAACCGGGATTGACGCGTGTCAGGTCTGAAGGGACTTCAAGCACCCCTTCAATCAAGACCACAGTGACCCTCCGGCTCTGCAAAACCAGGCGGTGTGTGGAAAGGATGCTGCCTGACATTTCTAGATAAGAAATGAGCTGGCCCTAATTAGGTTGGAGGCGTAGGGGCATTTTACAAAGGTGCTTGGGGGCCCAGGGGTGCAAATATCCAGCAAAAGGGATTTGTGGGTATGCCTGGAGAGGCCAGACGCCTAACACCCATTGACTCAACTCGAGCAACTGTAAGTGGTACATAAGCTGATGATGGAAGTCTGTGACCACTTTTTTGTTAAAGAAGGTGAAGGGATTTGTGAAAGTTATGGTCCTAATATAGACCGATTTCTAAAATGAAAGAAACATTTCAGGTCCAGAAAACTCTTTGATGGCTTCTGGACATTTTCTTAGGAAGATGATTATCAATCTGACCAATCTGCTCTACCACCTCCCCTCAACCGATCCGTGAACCATCTGACAAATGCAAACCACATTCATCACGGGACCAGAGGTTTCCCCAGACTTGCACTCCTGCATTTTTAGGGAGAACTGGCAGTGGAATAGTGGACAGAGACACAATTTGGGCTGCCTGATGGCCCACAAGCAGGACAGGCTTATTTTCGGGTGTCCTGCTGGCAATGCCACCGCTTGGCTACCCGGTACCTAACAGATCCAGGCACAGATGCAGAATACAGCAGCATGGCTTTGGGGGACCAGGAAGACAGAAATAGAGACATCTCCATTGTGGAAGAGAGGATAGTAGGAAGGACCACAAAGATGCTCAGAGGGCTGGAGCTCCTCTGCTATGAGGACAGGCTGAGAGAGTCAGGGCTGTTCAGCCTGGAGAAGAGAAGGCTCCGTGGAGAGCTTATAGCCCCTTACAGTACCTAAAGGGGCTACAGGAAGGATGGGGAAGGACTCTTTATCAGGGACTGGAGCGATAGGACAAGGCGTAATGGCTTTAAACTGAAAGAGGGGAGTTTTAGATTAGATATTAGGAAGCAATTCTTTACTGTGAGGGCGGTGAGGCACTGGAACAGGTTGCCCAGAGAAGCTGTGGCTGCCCCATCCCTGGAGGGGTTCAAGGCCAGGCTGGATGGGGCTTGGAGCAGCCTGGTGCAGTGGGAGGTGTCCCTGCCCAGGGCAGGGGAATTGGAACTAGATGATCTTTAAGGTCCCTTCCAACTCAAACTTTTCTATGATTCCATGATTCTATGACCGCAGCACACCAGTGGGAGGTGTATGGGCCACAAAGAGGATGGAGGATTCAAGGAGAGAACGGAGGGCAGAAGATTGACTATTGCAGTGGAAAGTGCCTAGTAATGTGGAATAAAAATCTATACGAAGCTTGTTCTATCATTTGCACTGCCCACGGAACAACTTGTTTATTCTTGCTCAAAGCAGGAGTATGAATCATCCCTCTTCTATTCCTCCTATAGAGCAATGCTCTAATTGCCCTTTCCTGGGACCTACCTCACAGTATCTCCAGTGGCCAAGAAAAATACTCAGGATTTGGCTCCTTGAAAGATTTACTTTAGAAAAAACACCACAAAAATGAAACCAACAGTTCAAGAACTGTCTGACACTTCGTATGCCCCATACAGATTCTCTGACATTTAGAAAGGCAGTTTTCTGTAAAATCAGTGAAAACAACATCCCTGCAAAGGACCAGATGAGTAGCATTCTGAGAGTGTTTAAAAGAAGCTATTTGTAACCTGTCCAGCTGCAAAGAACATTTTTAAAGCTTCAACTGGTGAAACTACCTCATCTAAGGCCAAAATATCTCACTAATAGCTACTCAGAATTCAGCTACATTTTCACAAGGGAAGAAAATCACCTCTGGGCTGAGGATAAGTGTGGAAGATGAGAATACAAAGGATAACTTTTGAGGAAGCTGAAAATAGTGCCTCGCACTGAAAGCATTTCCTTAACAACAACGGGAGTCACTGTCATGACAGTGGATAATTTTGCCTCCAGCATCAGCAGAGCTAAGAGAGAAGTACAAATTCCACGACTTGGGGTGGATAACGATGCTAGGAGAACACAGCTCAGTTTTCGGATGCCAGCGTGAGTTTGCAATCCTGACAGCCAGACAAGTCTTGTTTTGACTGGTAAGCCCAGGGAATGGGTCTGAAGGAGCAAATACGAGCATAACTTCTACAGTCGCTCTACAGACAACCACCACGTTTCCCTGAGGAGGATTGTACTCAGAATTACTCCAGCTAACAGCCCTCTCAGGCGGCAGCGGGTTATTTGTTATACACACAAATGTCAGAACTGCAGTTTTCCAAACAAAAAAACACTGAGAGGATGTGAACACGGACAAAATGAAGCCTCCACTGAAGCCGCCATAGAGTAGGCACAGAGCCGCTGCACTATGAGGTGCCTCTGGCACCAGGGGAAAGGACTTAGAATGATAGAATCGTCTAGGCTGTAAGTGGCCTTTAAGATCATCGAGTCCAACCATTAAGCTAACACCGCCAAAGGCACCACTAAGCCATGTCCCTCAGCAGTGCATCTACCTGTCCTTTAAATACCTCCAGGGATGGTGATTCAACCACTTCCCTGGGCAGCCTGTTCCAGCGTTTGATAACCCTTTCGGTAAAGAAATTTTTCCTGACATCCACCCTAAATCTCTCCTGGCAGAACTTGAGGCCACTTCCTCTTGTCCTATCACCTGTTACTTGGGAGAAGCGACCAGCTCCCACCTCGCTACCCCCTCCTTTCAGGTGGTTGTAGAGAGGGATAAGGTCTCCCCTCAGCCTCCTTTTCTCCAGGCTGAACTTACTGATATCTGAAATCCCGAGAGGGGTGATGAAGATTTGCCAAGGCAGAGCCATAAACGCCAGCACACTGTGACCTGGGACCTGCAGAGCGTGGTGGTGGGATGGGGACTGTGCCAGAGGGAGGGCAGGGGCTCAACGGAGCGTTTGGTGTGATCAGTCTTCTTCACCATTTGGAGACAGATGGCTGGAAGCAGAAACACTTCGGCCATGCAGTGAAGACAGAAATCCCACCAATTCATCAGTATGAGGGCACATTGTATTTAAACAGGTTTTGAGCACATTTTCTTTCCAAGCTTCATCCCATATGTTTTCATTATCCGCAGTCATTTTCTCAACATGCTGAAAGCCCAACTCTTACTTTCATCTTCCTTCACCATTTTTTGGCAATTTTCATTTTTCACTGTTTATATTGCAAAAGGAACTATTACATTTTTAATGATTTTAATACCAAAAGTTCTGAGTACTCTTCTTATAAGACTCTTGCCTTTTCATTTTATGTGGTTAACACGTTACTGAACACATTATTTTGGATCTGAGACTTTTGTACTGATTGTCAGACCCAGCCACCCACTAACCTCACAGGGGACAAAACGGAGCTTTCTCAGCTTGGCTGGAAGAACTGAAGATTTTGAAATAAGGTGAAGAGATGGCAAAGCTCTGTCAAGGGTGCCCTTAGAAACCAATGTATGAGAGACTATGGTTTTAACAGCACCCGAATCTTCTGCTTTTGATTTAATGCATCTCAAAGTTCAAATAAAATTCATTCTGAAGACATTTTCTTAAAAAAAAAATCTTTTGCAACATAGGGCCATAGAGAAAGAATCACAAAGCTTCACCAGGCTTTGCTCCGCAGCAGCAGGAACGGTCTTGTGTCTGCAAAGTCACGGGTAGGTACAATTCTCACGGAATCTCTCCCAGAGTTCATCTCCATTTGAGACGTAACAACCTAAACCAGCCTGATTTTGCACAGCAGGACTACCCACAGCTGTAACAGGTCTCAAGCCTGCATGTTTTGTGTGCCATTTCTAACTCTGAGGAAACGTTTTCTATGCAAAGATCTTCGTTAGTTTAACCGAGCAGTATGGCCAGGTTGGACCATGTTTCTGTAATACCTCTGCTGCCTTCAACGCGCTGAATGCATTGCTGATTGTCTTTGCGCAGATGGGCTTAAAAACGTAAAGCTCCAGCACACAGCATGAGTTAAGTATATTGTCAATCCTTTCGGGTCCCGACTGCTCATCAACTCCCACAACTTCAGGCACAGGAAGAAATTGAGTTGTAGACCCATGTTTTTATAATTCTGACCTAATTTTATTATAAAATCCTTATTATAAATATGGTTGTATTTTTCATATTTAGGGAATGTAAGTACAAAAGCAAAGTGAATTTTAGAACTTAGAAAGACGAAAAGCATCTCCAAAAACTGCAAGGAAGAGAATGTACTGAAGCTGCGGCTGCTGTCTTGGGTAGAAATAATTAACTTTTCTGTTTGCAGTGTAAGTAACTAGATAATGCTATGTAATTGCTTATGATTTGCACTGCTTGAAATGGTATTGCTAATTTCCAGCAATGATTAGCATGTCATTTAAATAATTATTCTGTACCATATAATTCGGACACTTCAATTGCATGCACATCTACTGTGAAATTCCTAGAGGTGTTCTCAACATTTCAAGTGATTTGTAGGCTATACCATACCTTGGCTGTTTCAGTGTTTTGGGAAATAACAGCAGAAGACAAAGTCAATAATGCTGTGTTTAAATAACAAACTCAACCCCTAAGAATGTTTAAAAGCTTGACTATCATAAGAGTCGACCTTTCTGATTTTATTTACAATTCCCTATCTTAGCTCTCTGTAAAAAAAAAATCTGATTATCCCAACAGCAGTCTAGGCCTAAAATGGTGAAAATTTGACTGGTTGAGTTTTGCCTTGATGCACTTGAAACCACAGAAAGGTCTTCTAGCACTTTTAAGGCGGTGTTCGTGCTGCTGCCTGACGCGTCTCTGCTTCCAGCAGTCAGTGCCTGGGCTGAAGGGGAGACACAACGACAAGGGAATTGGGCACTCAGGCTGACAGTACACCTTTGCCACGGAGACATGGTCATTGCTGGAAGGGCTCAGCTGAACAAACATCCTTTCTCTTTGCTTGTTTTACTCCAAGAAATCTCCTGGCATGCTGTCTTGAATAAAGCCTCATCCCGCATGTGGAAGAACGGTGGCAACATGACAGCTCTTGAATAATTATTATCAAATACAGAGTAATACCCTGCTTTTTACACTCCCTTGTCTTTCAAGCAAGCTATTATTCTAGAAGGGTCGGGTTTGCTCTGAGCCCACAGGCGCAGAAGGAAGCCTGAACACAGTGTGTTGTCTTTCAGCAGTCAGCTGCTGATGGGCAGCTCACAACCTGCACAGACAAAACGGAGCAAAGACTGCGGGAGAGGAGATGATGATTTAAATCACATACCTTCCCTGGAGGAAAAGCCATTGGCACTCACTAGTGGTGGGAAGCAGTGGTTTATCTTGCCCTGGCACAGACCACTTCCAAGGCCTCTTGCACACTGCGTGTTTTTCCATGGTCCTTCATCCTGTTCAGAGCCGAGGATGGGTTCGAAAGCCAGGTACTTCTCCACCATAGCTTCTCCTTTGTGGCAACTTACCTGTGAGAAACTTCCTGACATCACTTTCGAAGCTGCAGCATTGTGTTTTCTAACTGTTGCTGTGGCATGAGTCCCTGCTGTCCAACACTTGTTAGGAATGCAACAGACCGAGAGTATTTCTTTCTTTCTTTCCTCTAAAGCATTTATTTGCAGTATGGAGCTGGGCGTTGCCGGTACAGGTTAACATGGCCATCAGAAATGGTTTTCTCTCACAGAGACCCAGCCAACACGAAGCATCCTGAGAAGGGCAACAGTGGCTTTTGCTGGGAGCTGCCGACTTGCTAATTTTATTTTTTTTTCAGGTAATTTATGAGTTTCAACAAAAAGTCTGTTCAGGCGTTAACAGCCCAGAGGAGGAAGGGTGGGAGTGGGAAACAAGCAATGAAATGGATTGAGGGTACAGCAGCCAGTTCATAGATTTATTTTATCTTCAGTTCATAGATTTACTTTATATGCATGAACTTTGAGTAACTAATGCCTTTTAAACCACTAAAAAATATATGCTCAGTCAATTCATTCAACTATGAAGAGCTCTGAAATTCTCCATTTTTCATTCTACTGCCACCCACATTACAGATGTCATCCTAAAACCATAAATAACTCTTGGGTTTTTTGCTTTATTTCTACTATTTACATGACAAGCCTTAATGTCATTGATCCTATTTTAAAGACAGCAAAAAATCCCACACCCATATGTCAGTGTTTTAACATTGATTGATTGGCAGTAAATCAAGAACGCTACATATGTACATTTTTTATGGTATAGTAGATAGAAGCAATCATTAGGACGTCTAATGACATTTGCCTTGATTCATTAGAAATAATACAAGTCATCCACTTCAAACACTGGAAGCCATGAAATGAACTGTACAGAGCAGTGAGAAAAAACCTTTTATATTCTGGGAATTTGCCCTGATTCTAGCAATTAATACTCAGATACTGATTAAGCACGGCTACTGCTAATCTTACATATGAATGAATGAAGTTGAGATTACTTTCAGATGTGACCAGCGTATTTCCAGAGCTGCCCTGGCTTTCCAAAGCAGTTTGCAACCCCTTAAAAATGTGACCATCTTCAGACCAGGGGAAAGAAGGAAAAGGGATCCATAAGGAAGTCAAAAATATAGGGCTAACCTGCACTTACAGACCTCTTGTGGAGACATCACTGAATTCAGACGCAGGCAGAGTGAGGAGGTGCCTTGTCTGGGCAGCTGCCTCATCCCTCTTCAGAATGCAGTCATCGCTGATCCTTCACCTCTAATAACTCATTGTAGGAGCGATTTTCCACTATGCCTCACTCTCAGAGCAAATGTTTTTGTGTTGAAATGTATTTAAATATCTCCAAATGGCAGGCGTTTTCAATATTTTTTGCAGGAGAGAAACACGGCCGTACTCTGTCATCACCCTTTAGTGCAAACCCAACTCTCTGTACAGCTATTTTAATAATCCTTATTTTTAACTATTTTAGCAAAAATATTTCCTCTGCATCAAACTGGTGAGTATCAGATGTTATCCGATCACCCCCGACCGCAGCTGCTGCACCCTCTGACTGGGAGGGTGGATGTTATGGCAGCATCTACAGTGCGACAGCCTGACCCGTGGCCCTGGCACGGACAATGTGCAAGTCAACAAGGCTTGAGACGTCCATTGATTGTTTTAGAGAGGACAATCACATCCACCCTGTTATCTCTATTTATTTGTGCTCATTTGGGGAAAATGCATTCTTTTGAAAGACAACGGCAGCACCTACAAATCTGTCAACTATGATTGTTGACCATCCACCATGGATCATCCATCTGGCTGGCAGCTTTCCTGGCAATGGCTGAAGAGAAAATCATGTTTTAACTCCCTTCCTTAGCGGTTATGAGGTCCCTAGCAGTGCAAGAGTTGAGAGAAGCTGCATTCCTTGCGTGCTTTCTTGCATTAGCGTCTACAAATCTGAACCCTAGCTAGAACTCGGTGTCCGTGCCTCCAGCAGAATTAATACAGAAACTCTGGATGAGCTTCTGAAATCTTATTTGAAGCCTCAGACAGTCAAAGAGACAAGACTACAGAAATAAATAAAACAAAAATATTGATCTCAATACATTGGGTAAATATATTTCTCTAAGATTACGGGATGAGGTTTTTGAGGGCAGAAGTGTTTCCAGAGACCTGAAGTGGCCCTAAGAAAATTTCTCCCAAATAAAGTATTTTTCTCTCTATGCAAAAACCAGTCAGTATAGATCACATCTCCCAAAATGAGATATATGACGAATTCTAGCATGAAGAATGAATTGCCTCTTCTGCTGTTGATAAAATCATCCAAAGGTCTCTTTTAAAGTAACTGCCAAACCAAGCTTGTTTTTCACTGATTTTTTAATCTGCATATGAAAGGCTTGGTCTGGAATGGGACCTCAGCCCGGCTCCCGATTATATTCCCTCAGGTCTAAAAGTGGAAAAATTATGCACGCAGGGCCTGATTCTGTACTGGCTAAGGAAGGTGCAAGCAGAAAAACTGCAATGAATCCAGTGGAATTTTTCCAAATTGGCATTCACTAGTGGGAGTACAAATTTAGTCCACATTTTTTGTGGGGAAAATAATTGTGAACAAAAAAAAAAAAGCAACTGAATCCACTTACAATTACTCTTACTCATAAAAGTCAGGAACCATATACTCTTCAATTAAAGTAATTTAGATTTCAAATTAGGATGAAGGAATCTCTTTCTGGACTCAGCTAGAACTGCATTTTTAGCTAATTGGAGAGTTTTCTCTTCAAATGAAACATCCTGAGTTCTCACCCCCATCAGAAAGACATCCCAGTTGTTAGTTGCTTTTGTTCCAAAATATTTAATATCTAACCAACCCATTAGAAACAAGCTTCTCATCTTCATCTCCAATATTATGAAAAAGAATGGGCCAGCAGGCCAGACTATACAGCAGGAGTATGCCAAGTAACAAATCAGATATCCCTTTCCTTCTAGAGTTACAGTCACCCTTGGCGGGACGGGTTTAGCAGTTGGCAGCATCCCTTTTGGCAGTCTCCGTCCCCTTGCGATGCTGGAGATCGGTCCGCTGTGTCTGAGACGCTTGGCTTGTTCAGCAGAGTCAATTAGACCGCTGTTGTATCCCCTCTAAGCTGCCTCTCCCAGAGGTTGTGCACTCCTGCTCCGTTGGGTTTCCTTCACAAGGCAGTTCTTCCCAATCCCTGGCCATTCTTGTTCTTCCCTCAACACTTGCCTTCCTAGAGAAGAGGCACCAGAAGCTCACACGGTGCTCGGTACGTGATGGATACAGTGGAAAAACAATGTTTTAATTGTTCCTAATTGACCCCTAACACTTGGTTTGCTTTTCTGACTGATACCTCTTTTAAAAGCAGCGGCTGGGCTCCTCCAGGGTTACAGAGATCCAGGTAGGGAATGCAGAGGCTTCCAAGAGGGTGGCACGTACCTCTGCTGCTTCGGAGGCAACCCAATTTCTATCCCGTACAAGCCCAGGTGAAGCGTATGAAGTTTCCTCTCCCCTACATAGGCACTGAAATACACCTACAATAGAAAATAACACTACTTGAAACTAATCGTGAGCCCAGAGAAATTGACAGAAACAGTCCTTTAGGTTTCAGCTGGCTATAGGTCACGTTTTACGTTCATTTCAAGTGATTTTTAAATTTGTTATTTCTTGTGAGACGATGTTAAAGTTTGTCTAAAAAAAAAAAAGAAACTCCCGTGTGCTCACTTGAACATAAAATAAAAAACCACAATTTTAATATCTGAATACACGCAATAGTATGAATGCAAAAATCCCCAAGTCCTTCATCTGTTTCTCATTCTGAATAAAATAGATTTAAGCATATATACATAATATTGTGGTCTGAGCAACAGCAGTTGCTTCCAAGCTGTCTTAAAAACTATGTCCCTGCCATTATCCAGGATAAAAACTTGTCCCCTTTGCAGCTGATGAAAAAGCTTCACTGGATCAGGATCTCCTTCAGAGATAACCATCCCTATTTTAACTCAGCGTTGCCAATGATATGCTATAGTAAAAGTGTACTGTGTATTTTAAACAGAGTTCCCAAAGCAGTAAACAATCTTGTACAGTGATTCCATATAGGAATAGCTTTCCTTTCTCAGTACGATGCAGGGACAATTTGGGTAGCAGAAAGTAACTGCCCAAGAGCAAATAGCCATGCTGGCATTCACTAATTAATCACCCTTACTAGCAATTATTAATTTTGGCTTTATTTTCCCACAGAGCTGCTTTAATGTGGCCAGCAAAGCCATAATGCTTAGCTCATTTTAAGCCCCACGGTGCCACACGAGGCACAGCAGTCCTGCATCCTGGAATGTCCTGCTCCGCGGAGCTGTGTCTCCTTGCCGAGGCTGCTGAGGCAGCACCCTGCACCAAGCTCGCCCCAACAGGCTCTGCCAGCCCCACGCCGCCACCTCCATCAGCATCCAGCCTCAAATTCAATCTCCACGATTACCGCGACGCGCAGAAAGCACCGTGCTGGCCAAAACAAAGGACTTCGCTGAGGTGTTCTCTTTTTAGCTTGGTCCTTTTTGAAAAAAACAACGGTTAAATCAGTGCAATTCCTGGATTCTTTTCTCAATTGTATCATCAGCAAAGGGTCTGAAGAAGTGCAGTTTGCTTGGCAGAAGGTAAATTTTATAAAGATACATTTGTTCCTAAAGCTGCAACCAACCTGGAAGACTGCACCAATTTAAATACTGTTTTCTATGAGATTAATTTAATCCCTGTGAACACTCAGGGCAGACCTGCTCTAACACAGAAACACAGTTCCTGCTTCAGGGAGGCGTTAATAAAACGCCATACTTGAGAGAGATGTGGGCTCTTTTGGCTGTGCTTCGCCGAGAACCACGGGGTGCCAGGCTCTGAAGCCCTAACGATTATCTTGATACTCCCATTAGCTTGATTAAACATAGGTCTGCATGGGTAATACTGGAGTCAGTATTATCCATGAACCGTCGAGTTAGCCCACGTCTGCCAGCAGCTTAAATAACACTTCTGAAATGGATTTGCTCTGGATAGCGAGTCTGTGGTGACACCCCTCGTTGCTGTTATCCCTTGGCTATTTGCGAAGGATATTGCACTAAGGGACGTAACATCACAATTTTAAATAGTTCCTCATCTTTTCTTAACCAAAGCTCGTAATGCAGTTACCCGTTTGGGGCGTGCTGAAAAGACAGCATTATGGAAAGTAATTGGATGGGAATAATCAGAAATTGTTGCCATCAGAAATGATGTGATCACCTCCTGCGTTGAGCCTGCCTCCTTCGCCTTTTTATTGCCAATAAACCTGTTGCACAATTTGGCATCAGACTGATGCCAACCAAGGCATGTCTGTGCTTGAGGCTTCAGGTCAACACTGGGTGAGGAACAGAAGTTAAAGCTTAATCTAGAAGAAAAGAGAAAGCAGAGAGCTCACCAGCAGAGGTACTGCAAGTGAAGGCACTGTCTTTCACACATTCCGCATCGCCTGAGGCAACTGAAGTAGGACCTTATTTAGCAGCCACAACACAATAAAGCGTATTTTGAGGGAAAGGGGTGTCAAATATGGTGCCTCTGCATTTATTTACCTCTGCCTCTTTCCTAGTACAAGCATTAAAAGAACAACACATTTTGCATATGGTTGTGACTGACGTGGAATTGCACGTAATTGTAATCCTTCTCTCTTTCATCAGCTCCCTGAAATGGCGCACAGATATTACTGAAAATTAACATGCCTTTCTGTAGTGAATGCATGAGATGGCACATGCAATAGCTTTTACAGTAGTTCCAAGACGGAAAAGGTAAAAAAGCACTTTAATTATAAATTATTCAGAAATACATCATATGAAATGAAACGTTACGGTGAAGAAAGCAGAAGATGCTGTTGCAGCACCCTACAATACAATGATAGGGCATAAAGACAATGCACAGCTTTTGCTGCCCCTCAGACGTGAGTGGAAACAGGGTTGGAGGGAGAAATTCTTCTCAAGGAATTTGAGTGGGAGGATGTGAAGCGAGAGAGTTCTCTTTTTCTAAATATTTACCAAATGAGCTCTAGGCTTAGTTACTTAATGCACTCTACAAAGTCATACAATAAGTAGAAAAGTAAAAAACTCCTAATATTAAAATATTGCCAAAAAGCTTCTGATGTCAATCATAATAGTTTATTAAACCACAAGGGCTTACCTAAAGAGCTGTCTGACCTTTGCATCAGTCCTAAACAAGATACTTAATCACTGAAATGTATAAAAACCATAAGAATAAAAAAGGGGAGTTGAACTTTTTCACTGTGAGTAGGCTGGCATCTCATCCATTCCTGTTCTGGGCATCCATCAGAGCGAACTTTCTTCCTACCTGTAAATAAAAAGTAAGACATCAAGTTTCATTAAATATACCTATTGTAACACAGAAATCCTGAAGTATTAAACCAACTAAACAAGACCTTATTGCTGCAGAGATATATGCCTCCCTTGTGAAAAACGGGAGGATTCTTCTACGAGGTTTTGGGCTTGGCTCATCGGTGAGTTCATTTTACACTGTTACAGCTCTTCCTAGATCAAGTCTTACACCAGCAGAAAACTGGCATGCTACACTGGCCCAAATATTTAAAACACAAAAAATCAATTCTTACCAGCCGCAGGATGATTATTTTAACTGGAAAAATGTGTACTTTGTAAGGGTCGTTTGCCACTTTTGCTCAGAATCCGTAACACAACTTCTGAATAACATCCAAAGTCTCTGATAGTGGTTCAGCCAAAAGTCAGCCCGCAGAATCGGCTCAATTGCATTTCAGGGGGTTTTTTTACAATAATTAATACACATTTCCCCCTAAGGAACACCCCCTACAAGCTGACAATCCAAAGAACAAACACTCATTGTAATTAAAGTGATGAAAGGAGAGAACACGTCTGGATCTTAATGAATACAGTAACTCCTCCAAAAATCTGAAGAACTTCCTCTTTTCTTCAACCCCAGTCTAGGAAACCTGTAAATTCAACATGAAGAAGTCTTCTAGTACTCATGGTCCAACTCCTCCAACTTGTCCAGCTTGTGAAGAGTCACGGATTCAGTCGCCCAAGGAGTCCAGCCAAGAAGTCACCTTCAGCTCCAGGCCGGGTGTTCTGCTGGTCCGAGTGACCAAGGAGCCAGGGCAGCACCGTGTCGCAGGGAGTAGGAGTGCATGCTGCACAGACGCAAACCCTGCCCGGGGAATCTGGGCACCCCTGGAAAGCTACAGCTGAACACTCTCCTACACGGGATGCAAGAACACAGCTTGCTCTTCAGGTTGTCACAGCAGGCTTTCAAGCCTTGTGCTGGAGTAGAATACCCCATTATATACAGGGCATGATGCTGGATCAAGACAAAAGGGCTGAAATCATTAATGGCTTTGTTCCACAGCAAGATAAATACATAAATCACCGCCGCTGTGGTCCCAGCCTCATTTCCTCTCCTGACCACAGCCACCGGCATTTTTCCTTGGACTGGCTGCAGACCTCATGCACTCACTTCTCTGCACTGTTCCAGCAGAAAAAGTAATAAAAAAGTAAATAGCGTTCAGTTGGATCATCTCCATGAACTGACTGTGCCATCCCACGAGTTCCCGTGCTAGCAAAAGGCTAAGGACAGAAACCTCAAGTACCACGAGAGACACCGGGAGGTAAATTGGAGTTGTGCCCTTCTACGGAGAAAAGCAGCCTCTCCCCAGGCGTGGGGACCAGGCGGCTCATGTGTTCTATTAAATAATGTTCTCCGGGGACCGCATGGCACAAGACAACCTTGCTTGTGCAGGATCTAGTTATACAGCATTGTGTGATGGGGGTAATTATAAGCAAAGAAGTTTCTATGACTACGCACCAGTTTTTCTCATTCTTAGTTTTATCCAAAAAATGCAAATTTCTTCCTAACTTTGCATTTAGCATTTTTTAGTATTTTTTTTTGGTTATGCACAACTTTGCCATCTATTCTGTGTAGGTTTTATGCCAGAATTACAGGAAGGTTTCCCAATGCTGCCTTTCATGTACTTATTAGGTGGAGTTTCAGTTGACCTCAAGGCAGATACACATCAGATAAGAAAACTCAGAACACAAAAGACAGGGGCAAAGCAGTTTGAACCAAAAATGCAGCTGATGTATCTGGACCTTATTAGAGCATTTGAAACAGTGCCTCAAAAAATTTTACTTGAAAAATTAATTCGGATCTGCTTGGATCTAACGACTTTCACGTGTTTTGAAAATTAACTGAAAGCTGTAGGGTTATGAAAGTGGCAATAAGGCGGAAGGGAGTTGCCTGGGATAATTTGACATATATCTTTTAACAATGAACTAATTAAACGAGAAGACGACGCTAAACAGGGAGACAGTAGCAAGCAAAAAAAAAACAAACAGTGAAACAAAACAAACCACTAGAAATGTACATTTAAGAATACTTGAGTAAATATGATGAGATTTTGAATAAAAAATGGAAGATACCAGAGTTAGATGAAAACAGTCCAAATACATCAGGGATGATATGCAGCACTGGGAAAACACTAACACTGAAAAAGTCCTCCAGGTCACAGGGGCAGATTAGCTCTGAGGGTGCAAACCAGTATGGGCTTTAAAAAGGGGTGATTTTTGACTCCACATGCCGAAGCAGCTGTGCACTATGGACAGTGACTGCAAAATTCATTTTCTTTCTTCTTTTCAGAGGCTGAGCCTAGATTTTTAACGGACTTTAAACCACCTCCTAGGATAAATCACAAAAAGAATCAGGGTCTCTGCACAGAGAACGTTCCTACTTTTCTCTGGCTTTACCCCATTATTTCAGCTTATGCTAAGCTGAAAAACTTAAAGGAAGTTCCCTCTTTTGCTAGTTTTACTGTTTGAGGACTCATGGACAACCTTCAGACCTGCCACCACAATTTAGTAACATGTGCCTTTTCATCCTTCCAAAAAGCCCTTTCTTTCTAAGCAAGTAGCAGTTTCCCCATTTTGCCTGGCTCTTCAAGAAGGCTGAGGTCTCAAGAACAATGTAACTCCCAGCACAGGCAGATAAAAGAAAGGATGCCACGGTGAGGAGGAGAGGGAGCTTCCCCTAGCAGTGAAGCGCGCCTGATACAGCACGTCACACGCCAGAGGGGAAAACGCTGGCGCTGAGACAGCTCTCAGTCCAGAGCTCTTTCCCCAAAATGCAGCTCTGACAGCATAGCAGGGCGATGTGCAGGGCCCAAAACCCAGGCCTTGCCTGCCTAGAGCTATCCCCACCCGCAACTGCATTTTCAGAGCTACAAAGAGAAATAATTACTTTTATGGCCTGTGCTACACCTGCAGACAATGGAGTTACTCCAGACTTTCCTGCTGTGACAGAGCAGAATTTGATTTAGTGAATCTATCAGATTGTTTAACGTATGACATCGGTAGCCACGAGCACTTCATTGTTTGGATTGTTTTTCAGCGAACTGGGCAAAACCTCTAACTCTTACAGCAATGCCAGGATGTAAATAACAGCATCAGTAGCTCCTTCCGACTCTGGCTTCCCGAATAAAATATCTTTTATTTTCACTGTGCATAATGAAAGAGAATCACAGTGCACAAAAGGTTCTTGCCGAAGAGAAGCAAAATCTATGCTAGCCTGCGAGCTGCAAGGTATGGAACAGATGTTAACCTGCCATAGTGGGGAAGCCCGTATTAACCCTTGATTAGCGGTGTTCGCTGCCTAACGAAGGATTCGTAACCAGAACTGCTGGTCCTGATGCATATCCACACTGGGGAGTCCTCAGACACTGTCAAAAACACCGGAACGATCGAACAAACCCAAGGGAGGACTAAGAAGCCGCCGGCACCTCCCGCCCGCGGCCGTTCCCCAGCGCCAGGCCGGCTCCCGGGGCTGCCGGGCAGGGACCCCGGGGCAGAGCCGGGCCCCGGCACCTCGACACCCCGGGGCCGGGCCGGGGGGCGGCGAGGCGGCCCGGCAGCAGGGCCCCGCCGCCG
>VXBO01003760.1:0-11801 GCA_013400135.1 Rhinoptilus africanus | reverse complement strand
GAGAAAGGCAAGGAAAAAAAAAGAAAAGCCTCTGAATATGTAAGGACAGGAGGGCGGTTGTTAGAATTTCTAAGCCTATCAAAGTTATAGACTCACGCACTGATAATGTGCTTGCTTAAGATGCTCCTGATCTAGTGGGAGGTGTCCTGCCCATGGCAGGGGGGTTGGAACTAGATGATCTTTAAGGGCCATTCCAACTCTGAGAATTCTATGATTCTGCGATTTTTTTCGTGTTGTGAAATGTCCCTGTTTTTCCTCTTTTTCTCTTCATTTGCAGTTCCATTTTTAAAGCCCTTCTATTTTCTTCCTTAAGAATTAATATAAAGATACATAATAGAAAACATATTACTTGCTACTGTAATTTTAGTCTTCACTTTAACACATAATATTAAGCCTCTCTAAAGCTGTCACTTGACAGATAAAGCAGTTTTTGTGGAACCTAAGAAGGTGGAATAAACACTACTATCTTCTTAAAAGATAAACACAAGTAGTATTTTGCAAACATGGCTTTGCACCTAGGAAATGTTCAGTTAGGATCCAGTATTTTGTCTTTCAGTGCCTTTGATATTTATTTTTTGCTTTTTATCGCCCTCTAGTGTATGTAGTCAGTATTAGCCTTACTAATTTTGTGCCTCTGAACTAGCGGCTGTATAGGTGATATCCTGGTAATAAAGCTGTTAGAGAGTTAATAACACTTATGCAGTGTTGAAGTGCAGGGTATTTTAGGGCATTATGCTTCCCAAATCTGCATTTCGTTAGCTTCGTGTAATTTTAAAAAATCAGCAAAAAAAAATATTCTGGATTTGTTTTCCTTAATATCTGTGTTGAGGGAATGAATGAATTTTGATTTACTTAATAAAATCTTAGTTTTTCAGGTATTAAAAGCACAGACCTACCATTATGAATTAGTTTGGGATTCCTTACAAATATTGTTGACAATTTCATGTAGTGTAGAAACCAAAGCATGTTTATAAAGAGATAATAGACAATTGAAGTGACATTTTTTTAAACAATAATGTAATCTATTTGTTGTTGTCAGCTTCAGAAAGTGGGATTGGGGTTTTATTTGATTGTTTTGCCCTAAAGGCTGAATATTTGAGAGAACTTACATTGGAAAAATGTAGCTGAGCTTTTGACCTTGAAATAGCCACCTTTCACATACTGGGACGTCTCTTTGAGAGTTTATCATTGCAGTTTCAAGAACAGACACGAGTGAATTTTAATTTTTTTTAAGCTATAAAATTGTAGTCAGTTTAGTCAGATCTTGTAGTCTTTTTTTTAGTTAGATCTAGTCTCTTCCACCCCCTTAGTTGTTTCTGGTTAACTGCGTATGTGTGGTTGGATATGAGCAATCCTAAAGGGGGATGAGGAAGTAGACGACAGAATATTCAGGCGAAAACATCCCTGCAGTGTTCTGCTTGAAAATACTGTGGGGGTCTTTTGTTCTCAAACTGCGTGGTAACCACTACGTTAAAGAGGAATTTATCTAGATATTGCCGTTCTGGTATTCTTAACGGGTTTGTGGTCAACTAATGCAGCATATTTAACAAACATGCTGGTAAAGCACAATTAATATGTTTATTCCAGAACTAATGGGCATTGCTTTGCTATCATTGAGGAAGATGAACATGGAGAACCCACACTTGCTTCTGGCTGCATGAAGTATGAAGGTTCAGACTTCCAGTGCAAGGTAAAAAAAATGAAATACCATTACAAATTTAGATCTCTGTGGAGATTATTTAGGGAAACTGCATGAGCAATCTCTGTAGTTTAGAACTGCATGTTGCCATTTACCACTGAGGAAAATGGGACTTGAACTGTCATGGGCGATTAGTGACAGAAAGGACGCTTAATGGTGTTTGAAAAAAGATAGGTATAGAATCTTAGCTTGGTGGAGTTCTCTGCAAGTGTCCGTAAGCCACTGACAAAATGAACAGAGGACATCAACCTTACACTTCTGTCAGCTGGTTCCTGAGTTGAAGAGACAACTTAATAGTCAATCTGCATAGTTTATGTTTCAATGCAGAATTTCTTGATTGTTTTAATTTGGAATTTCCTGTTTTCTTCAGATCACTTGACAGATGGGCATAATCATATGGAGTTGTCTTCACAGATTACACAAGAGCTCCCTTAAAGTTTCACAAACGTCCATAGTTTATCACATCTGCATGTTTTCCTGTCTGACATATAACTATTTTTCCTTTCTAGAGGAGTTATGTATTGTTAATTGCATGAGTATAACTTGCTTTTGATTTAAAGGGGTATAATTAAGTAGACTGCTGCCTTTAGAATTTCTTTTTCTGTTACCAAAGTTGGAACTGAAAACACACTTAAAGCAGTGATTTGTTTAGAAGACAGGAATGTAGTGCTAGCTGGGCAAATGAATATTGCCTTGGAGACTGGATTTTGCTTTTTCTTTTGCCACATTGCTTACATTAAACAAAGCTTTCAGAGATAACCACCAGCTAGGTTGCTACTTGCCCCCCCGCCCCTTTCCGATATGCTGTCACTGGTTTGTATGTTCAATTTTAAAATTTGAGATTCTATATAATGTAGCTGTTAGTAGCACTGGTTTTGGGAAGTGATTTGACTTATAACTTATAACAGTTATAACAGTTATAACTCTGAATGTTTAGGGTTACTGCAAATCAGACTTGAGGTGTCATGATGACCTCCTGAAATTGTTCTTGTATTTATATTAGTGTCTTACCTTCAAATTAATTTTCATGCCCCTCCATCTTTTATATGTTGTGTTGAAGATGTTTTTGAAGCAAACAGTGCTGCTATGATGAGTGCAAGAGAAAAGCTTCTGAAGGGATTGGGATTTTTTTGTTTTACAAGCAGCATTTATTTAACATGTTATTGACTGCTTCTGACCAAGCTTAAAAATGTTGCAATGTATGAAATAGCAACCTAAGTAGGAACCATCTCTTTCTGTGCACCAAGTAAAAAAGTTCCATGAAAAATAAAAAAATGTGAACATAGAACACATGCATCTAAAGAGATTAGATGATGCTTGCCTGCCACTGTGAAGTTGTCTCATACATTAAATGGTAAGGTTGAAATGGTTTGGTTTTTTTAATAAAATAGCTTAAATTTTTCTGTGCTGTTTTGTGTCAGTAGCAGCATCACCTGTCCCCATCCTGGCTGACCGCTTCAAAATCTGAATGTTTATGCAATTCTTTTTCAACAGGACTCACCTAAAGCACAATTGCGACGAACAATTGAGTGCTGTCGGACTGATTTCTGTAATCAGGATTTACAACCAACATTACCACCGCTTGATAGTACAGGTAAACATCTCCTAGATGTTCACACTGCTACTAATAAATGCTGTGTGGATTCTGTTCTTCCTAATGAACAGGTAGAAATAAGGAGAAAGTGTAATTACAGTATTGCACAGATCTGTTTTTCCCTTACTCTAAGTAATTTTGGTATGAAGCTCTGTACTACATATCATACTCTATTTCCAATTTTCTTTCCCTGCCACTTCCAAGTTTTCCTCCATCAGTCACTCATGGTATTTTTATTCTCTTACTCAGTTTGCTCATGTCTTGATCTGCATGTGATCTTTTGATCTGTTTTTATTCTGTTCTCTTTTTAAAATTAATTTTCTTGAGCTCGGCTGTGATTTTGCCATGATGAATGTATCTTAAAAAAAAGTATTCTGACATAATTAACTGTTACCTACTGTAAATTCATTCTCTTCTTTCTGTTGTTCCCAGTGAAAAGAGTTTATATTTTCATGCACTTAAGCATTCATTGCTGGACAAGATGTACTGGATTAAGTGTTGCTTAATACCTTCTCAGAATCTTACTGCTGTAAATCCTTCATTTCTATTTCTAAGAACAAACTAACAGGAGTCAACCAAACCCAGCAACTCCAAAATCTCAAGTTAAACCCGTTTTTTCTTTTTTTTTGGTCGTCACCCAAACGAAATTATCTCTGCTTTTCTGATGTAAATACTCTGACACTAAAACACTATAAATTTAGTGTAATTTCATATGAACTGGTATGTTACGTGCATCAGCTGTCTTGCTCCTTTCTGAAGTTTTGCAAGACATGCTGTCGCAGAATCACAGACTGGTTGACTGGTTGAATTGGGACCTCTGGAGATCATCTGGTCCAGCCCCCGGGCTCAAGCAGGACCACCTAGAGTCAGTTACACAGGACCATCTCCAGACAGCTTTTGAATATCTTCAAGGAGGGAGATGCCATGGCCTCCTTGGGCAACCTGTGTTGTGCTTGATCACCCTCACAGTAGAGAAGTATTGCCTGATGTTCAGACAAAACCTCCTGTGTTTTAGTTTGTGCACATTCCTATACACAGTATATGAAAATATCATGCCTAAATAAGCTGTTTTCAATAGATGTTTAATTAATAGACTGGAAAATTACTTTTTTTTTTTTAAATAGATGGACTTTTTGATGGCAGCATTCGTTGGATGGCCGTGCTGATCTCTATGGCAGTCTGCATAATTGTCATGATCATCTTATTTAGCTGCTTTTGTTACAAGTAAGGAAAGCACTTTCTTTATTGGCAATGTTTTTAATTTCCCAAAAGAGTGTGAACAGAACAGTTATTTTGTAAATGTACTCAGTTAATCATATGTATTTCTGACAAAAATATATTGGAAGTGAAACTGTTGTAATTTAATTTCACATTACTGTGGATAGCAGTTTGCATTTCTAGGTTAAAAAATCTCCGCAGCATAGACTTTAATTGAATTTTATCCTTTCTTCCGGCTACAAAGGGTTTACAACTTTCTAAGCTATGTATCACTTTGATGCTATAGCATCCAGTAAATGGGATTATCTTAATGCTTTTTATGTTTTTGGATCTTCAGTCACTTTTGATAGTTAAATTCCATCTACTTCCAAGATTTAGCTTGTGAAATACTTTTGCAAACCTAAAGCCACAAGGATGTGTTTTATAACTTTTCCTTTTTCTGCTGTATTTCAAAACAGCTGAGCTATGGCAGTTCATGCAGGTGCGGTTTCAGAGACAATGCCTGCTTCTGTCAGCTCCAGTCCTGTGCTGGAGAGATGACTGTGGTTCTAGCAGTTTCAGTAGAAACGTGCGTGTGCCAGCCTCATCTGCCATGGTTCAAGATGCAGTTTGTTAGTTTAAACCCAAACCAGCCATGTTATGCTAGTAACACTGGCTGAGAGCTGTGTATTAAAAATGCTAGGTTTCTGCCTGACTCGTAATAAACTGATGTGCCTCTACGTGCTTTACAGCAACTTCTTAATATTGAAAAACTATGTAAGTTACACTTCTGAAAAAAATGGTACAGTAAAAAAAGCGCTATTTAAATAGTGTTTTGCCTAGCTCAATTTATTACTTATTTTGAAGAGCATTTTAGAGTTCAGCTTAACTTCTGTTATTTTTGCAGGCATTACTGTAAGTCAGTGGCAAAGAGGCACTGTTATAATCGTGACCTGGAACAAGATGAAGCATTTATTCCAGCTGGGGAGTCATTAAAAGACCTTATTGACCAGTCACAGAGTTCTGGGAGTGGATCAGGACTACCGTTGTTGGTAAATCATAAACTAAGATTTTTCTTCACTGAACTTGTCTCCATCAAATACATAGTTTGGTTTGTATCTATTGCATAGAACAAAGCAGTTTACCCATACAGTATGTTCATTATTTTACATACAATTACTGTGAAGGACACAGGACAAACTAAACATGTACAAAAGCCCATCTTACATGTAACTAAAATGAAGTGCAAAATTAGATCATGTGTTGGAAGAACTGTTGGCATCAGCAAAATGTAAAGAAAAAAATAGAGCCTATGGACATTAAGATAAAAATGCAATGAATGGATAATAAGATCATCAAATTGAGCGAGCTTCAGCGTATTTTTTTTCTTAGTATTTTCTGTCCGATAAAACAGATTTGCTTTTTATTGGCTGAATCATAATTTTTGATTCATTGTCCCATATAATTCTTGCATAAAAATTAGCTAGTGAGACAGATGACTGTAATTCTTTATAAAATAGAAACAGCTAGAATGCCAGAGAATGCATCTGAATTAAATAAGAAGTTGAGATGATTTAATCTTTTGGGGTTTGTTATATAGCTCTTCCTTGGAGGCAGCTATAACGAGTTTGAAATAGGAATAATGGAAAATAATATAAAACAAATTTTGCAATGAGATCAAAATTCAAAGCAATCCAAGCTTGAAAACTAGTTTGTCCAGGTGCTTTTGGGTTAATCGTTGGGCTTCCCTCCTCCACCTTTGCCTCATATCTTTTTTTTTCTTATTTTTTTTCCTTCCCTAGGTTCAGCGCACTATTGCCAAACAAATTCAGATGGTGAGGCAAGTTGGAAAAGGACGATATGGTGAAGTGTGGATGGGTAAATGGAGGGGTGAAAAAGTTGCAGTGAAAGTGTTTTTCACCACAGAAGAAGCCAGTTGGTTCCGAGAAACAGAGATTTACCAAACTGTTTTAATGCGTCATGAAAACATCCTTGGTAAGGAAACAGTACGTTGTTTGGCTACTGAGGGCTTGTGTGAAGATAAAAGAGGAGGAGTTCTTAGTGGGTGGCTTGAGGGGTATGTGGTGGCTTCTGTGGAATAATCAGATGGGTGTTCCTTAATGCGTGCTAATAATTATTGTTAGGGTAGAATCTTGCTGCTCTTGATGGGAAATGTGCCTGCAATCTTTTTGCTGGAAGGTTGGAATAGTAACCTCATATCTAGTTGAAATCTGAGCTTTTACATTATTAGTTTCCATAAGAGTAACAGGTATCTTTTGATACAGTCTAAGACAATATAGCTTTAGGAATTCTTACCAGATCTGTTGCATAAAAAAATTATGTACAAATAAACTGTAACTTTGTTTTTGTATTTCATAGGTTTCATAGCTGCAGATATTAAAGGCACTGGCTCCTGGACACAGCTTTACTTGATTACAGATTATCATGAAAATGGATCATTGTATGATTTTTTGAAATGCACTACGCTAGACAACAGAGCTCTTCTCAAACTGGCGTATTCTGCTGCATGTGGCCTGTGCCATCTACACACAGAAATTTATGGGACCCAAGGCAAGCCTGCTATTGCACACAGGGACCTGAAGAGTAAAAACATCTTGATAAAGAAAAATGGAACCTGCTGCATTGCTGACTTGGGTCTTGCAGTCAAGTTTAACAGGTAGATGAACAAATTCTCTATAATGGGAAAACTTGTGTTGTTTGGGGTTTTTTTTAATGTGCTAGATGTCAAATTTAAAAGGAAGATGGAGTAATTTGATTGCATGCTTTCAGCTTTGAGAGTAAAATGCTGTTCTTCCTTTGAATACTTGTAAGCATTTAGATGAAAATAAGTTGTTAAGACTCTCTTTGTGGAAAATAAAAGAAACTTTGTAAAGGAAAGGAAGGGAAGACTGATTTGTCACTCAAAACTGGGCTTTCATAATAATTCCTATCATACAGTTTCATTATAAATTAACTCATAGAAAATTTGAACAGTGTAAAGGGAGTTGAAACTTAATTGAAAAAGCTATAATAGTAGTATTGAATACTTTTTTAAGTTCAATGGAGACAGAGAATTAATTGCCTTTTGCTGCAGTAGAGCCTGAAAGAAAACAAGCCTAAGTGTAGTACTGAGAGGCAAAGAAAAGAGATAATTTGATTTGTAAAGGGGAGTTTTGTAGTGTAATGGCTGCATCATACAGGATTTCATACTGTGTTTTGTAATAGTCCACAATTCCCTAACTTCTTAATATTTTCATATAGTGACACAAACGAAGTTGATGTTCCCTTGAATACTAGAGTGGGAACAAAACGTTACATGGCTCCAGAGGTCCTAGATGAAAGCCTGAATAAAAACCATTTCCAACCATACATCATGGCTGACATCTACAGTTTTGGGCTGATCATTTGGGAAATGGCTCGGCGCTGCGTCACAGGAGGTAAACTTTTAAATGTTCTGTATAAAATCGACCAGGCCTTTGTCTGACTTGAACTATACTTCTCCAGGAAATAATATAACAAGCCTGCTATATCAACAGGCTTGCGTTTTTTAAATGGAGTTGTAACAGTTTGTCCAGAGTACAGCTTGAAAAATCACTGAACTTGTTGATTGTTACAACTAAGCATCTCAAGCTTTTTTTCCTTGTTCAAACAGCAGAGTGACTGGTCTGGGAGAAATATTGGGATGCAGATATATTTCACCCTCTATTATTAATGAAACTTTTAAAATGTAATAGATAAGACACCTTTCTGGTGTCATTTGTTTCTCTCCTTACACATATTTTTGTGACTCGTCCTTCCTTTTCTTTCACTCTTCTTTCGTGACCTTGTAGATCTTTACTTGTGTTCACTTCTTCTACCATCTTATGCTTTCCCTCAGTTTCTTTTAAGTATGTGGTAGACTAGAAGATGTCAAACTCTACATTGGGTATCAAAGTCAAAGGGACTGCAAGCAATTATTGTAGCTATTAAACTTAATATTTGTAATATTAGAGCTTTTCTGGTAGATGTCTGATTGTTATAGTGAAATTTTCAGATTTTTATCACATATAACACTGTGATAGGTTTGCCTTGGCACAAAATTGACTTAATTTTTGCTCCTGGCTAAGGAAATCTTGGAGTAGATACATGGATTAACTTTATTTTTTTTAATGGTTGGTTCTCGGTCTTTCACAATTATCTCCAGGTATTGTTGAAGAGTATCAGTTGCCATATTATGACATGGTGCCAAATGATCCATCCTATGAGGACATGAGAGAAGTGGTGTGTGTCAAACGCCTACGACCAGTGGTATCGAATAGATGGAATAGCGATGAAGTGAGTACGCTGAAAGGAAAAATTATTTCAGTTTGTTCATTAGTATGGAAGGGTATTTCAGTTTAATGAATTCTAAAACATTGTCAAATAGGGACTACATTCAGACATTCTGATGTTTTGAAAACCTCACAGCAACAACAGGAGAAAGATATGTTTGAAGTCAACTCAAGATACTGTCTTTTTTTTAATGTATCTTTTCAGTAATCTAAGGGGAATATACGTTTATGCAGCATTGAAGTGTATGAATACTGCTTTAACTGAGATCTTTTTAGACAACAGAATATTTTTCAGAATTTTGTTTGGAGCTAAAACTTAGGAGTTTTTAATGTGTTTTATTAGTCTTAATGTATATAGGATGTTGGCTTGTCACTTAAGGTGTTTTGTGGAATATGAAGTGATTTCTTTGTGTTTGTAGATTTTCTGTTTTTTTTTTCTTTTTTACTGTACATTCCAGGGCAACTATGATGTACCTAAAATATTAAAATCAAGCATGCTTTTAAAGGGCAACAACTTGAATACAGTAATTAAGATGTAACTATTTCATGTAGAAAGCTAGATATGCCATATCCTTTCTTCCTCAAATTCTTGATTTCTTTTAGGATTTCCCAGTTTTTTCCATATTATTTTTTGACTGCTAGAAGAACTTTTATCATATCTTCATTTTCAGTGGAAAAAGTTCTCTACAGTTTTTCTGCCGTATATGTGGACATTTTCCTACTTATTGCTACAGTTTTTTGTACTGCTGTTCTTGAGTTGTAATGATAAGTTCTGGTAATGCTTCTTTGTAAAACTGAAGAAATGCTTCAGTTAGTTCCAGCTACTGTAATACCACACAGTGAAGGGGAGGAAATAGAAGGATTGGGACGTTTTTGGTGGGATTTTTTGGTCTTTTTAATGGATCTATTTCTAATAGTTCTCTATCAGCGATTTTGCAGAAAATGTAGAAGTTTGACATTTGGACTTCAGAGTTCTATAATTTGGGCTTAACAGTGAGCCAAAATTACACGCCTCTCAGGTCTGTCAGTTGTTACAATGCTGTTCCTTTGTTTCTTATTTTACAGTGTTTAAGAGCAATATTGAAATTAATGTCTGAATGCTGGGCTCATAATCCTGCCTCACGGCTCACTGCCTTGAGGATCAAGAAGACACTTGCCAAGATGGTGGAATCACAAGATGTAAAGATTTGACATAGTAAATGGACATGGGAGAGCAAAGGTGGACTCCTAGATCTTTTCACTCAAAAATGGGTGAGACCTATGTGGAAAGAGGAAATAACTGAGATTCAGTGTATTTTCTCAGCACACGTCTACAGGCTGCTAATCAAACCTTTCAGTACTTCATAGACTGTGATACTGAGAGCATCTGTACGCTACATGCTACGTATATGGACAGCCTTGATAAAATACACATTTTGTTTTTGTTTGAGCTGCATTGAGACTTCGGTCATACTTAGCGAGTCTCCAGTAAAACTCTGGGTACTGAATTGAATGTTCAGATTACAGTGCTTTCTGTGAAAGCCTAACAAGCTATATGGATTCAACAGAGATGGAGAATATAAGCTTTTTTTTGCCTTCTACCTGATAAAATCTAGTCAATCCATACAAGTTTTTGTGAAACAGCCTGTACATTATGAATCTGTTTGTGATACTACTCAGTTTAACAGTTCCTTATGCCTTTATGTGTGTGCCAGGATTATTTTGCTATCATTTGGAATAGATAAGAAACCATTTAAATGAACAAAGTTTTATGGTCAGGGCTCTGTGCATTTTGTGGCTTCACAATCAGAGATTTGCTACAGACTTTACTCCTTGCCATTAAGTTATCTTCCAGAATCTCAGTTTTAATTTTATTTCTGTTCTTGATTTGGTCACAAGAAGAACTGTAAAAATGTGAACCATTAACATATTAAGGAATGAGTCTGTAGAGAGCTTGAAACAATCTTTTTTTAGACATATAGACTGCCTTGGTCATCTCACAGTCTAGTCAGCTCCATAATTGGATGACTATGAAATTTGGCATATTTTTCACAATGCCACATGCAATCAGTGTTTTTGTTGTAGAATACCTAACATCTCAACAGAAAGACCATTGATGATATTTTTTGCCTTTCTACTTTATTGGGACTCACTGGTAGGTGACTGTCATGTTCTGAACTTTTTTCCATACAGGAGGGAATCAGTCAGCTGTAGGAGCATGCTTTTTCATCATTTGACAAAACCAGGCATAAGATAAGTTTTTAAAGGCTTGAGAACAAGTTTAGTTTAGAGACACAACAGAGGGAAGACAGGAGACGTAGGCCAGGCTCTTGGAAGATTAGACAGTACAGTCAAGGTCAAGGCCAGGAGAACTGAACATGTGAACTGTTGAAGATAATATCCACAATGTGCAGAAGATTTTGAGCTGGCTTGTTGTGATGTAAATGTGGGAGGCCACATCTGTGGGCCACTTAGAGGACAGCTACAAAACGCAAGATTTGAGACAAGGTAAATAAGTGGGTGTTTTAAGTTGTAGTTAGGCACATTTGAGAGGAATGGCATTGAAAGATAATTCATGCAGATAAAGTAAGTCAAGATCATTGCAAAATTTAGTCCTATTGTGCCAACTATGTGGCGTGCACAGGAAACTGTAGTTCCCTCCTTTTCTTCACTGATCCAGACAAGGTGGTTAAAAACCAGAACCCCTCCATGAGGTTACTGTAAAGGCAGAATTACTGGTTTATAACTCTTCTGGCACTTCTACTTTGAAGTTAGAAAATAGTACCACAACTCAAGTTGAGGCTTCAAATGCTTGAGTCATCAGAAGAATGAACATACAGTATTGGAATCATTGAACTTATTCGATAATTTAAGTGCCTATAACTTTGTACTGTAAACCTTGTTCTAGAAAACTTTAAAAAGGGAAGTTATTTATATGGTGTGTTTTGTGCTTTAGTAAACAAAAAAACACTTAGTCCTAGGTACATGCGTACAATTAAATACACGCACACACACACACATA
>VXBO01003757.1:168634-185103 GCA_013400135.1 Rhinoptilus africanus | reverse complement strand
TTTTTGTTTCTAACACAGCACTATTTATGGAGGGAGGTGGATAATAAGGAGAAAAAATAATAAAGTAACACCCCCTTTTCATTCAAAGTCTATAGATATCTCAGCAAAAGAAATATTCCAAACAACCTCAATGTACTGCAAAATTTGCAGTCATATTAATTCAATTTACTTCATATGGGTAATCAATAAACTATCTATTAATTAAACATACAGTTTTAATGTGTTCATACCAAAATATTCCTCAATTACATGTTATTATATTTTTAAATGCTGCAGAAACAAAAATCAAATGTATCAGCCATCTAACAGACAACAAATAGTAGATAACTAATAGCTAATATACTGTAAAAATAGATTATCAGAACACTGAAAATTCTGTCCAGACTTTACATCTGTAAATTCAAAATACCATAAGGGCAGATTTGTTTCACTTTTCACAGAAAAACAAAGGCCTTAACTTCAAAATCCTTGGCCACAATAATCCGTTCTGCTAGAAATTCTCTTTCAGAAGTCTCTGTAAAAACAGTAGCATCAGTCTTTTTTGCTGCAGGGGCCACGTTGAGCTTGGACATCGCCAATACAAAAGGAAAGTAAAAGGAAATTATCACACAAGCTTGAACATATACATAACATTAAAAAAAAGTAAGAATTTATCTTTCCTTTTTTCCTCCAACTTGCCCACCATGTTATTCATTTCTATTCTTTTTTCCTCAAACACCAAAAAAAGCTCTACTGCCCTTCTATTTAAATGGAGTTTTGGTTCTTGTGTAAGGAGAATGACAGACCAGCACTGTTAAATAATCTTTGTATGGCACAGATGTGGATCATATTTTATAACACCTTGTTTATAAGACTTTTGATTGAAAATTGTATGACTTGAGCACTCTTCCTAGTTTCATTCTGAGACCTTACTGTAGATTTATTTTCATATTGTGTTGCTAAACTATTTTTTAGGTGTATTAGATTAATCTTTTTTATTCCTTTTCAACTATGTTTTTTAGATCAGATTACACAGATGCACTATGATGTATAAACTGCTGGATCCCAACCCCCTAAACACCACGCACCTCTTTTTAAGGGTTTTCCATCAAGCTGAGAATGAAAGATAGACGTGGACAAAATGAAGCAGAACTACTGTCAGACACTGACAGTGCAGAGAAACATAGACAGATAGATAACAGATAGTGGGGTACTAAGTACCCTACAATTTATTGAAGCAAATGGTGGAGAGTTGAGTGGCAAATTACCTACACTGTTCACAAACCAGCAGGCTACCCTGTTTGCCAGCTGTCCAAATTGTTTCTGGGTAATTTGGCACATTTCTACTTTGTTGTGCTATTTCTTATGGAGCGACTTTGAGTTTTGATCATTCCCTGTTGTGCAAGATCTTTCCAAACACTATCAAAACTTCTAAGAATGATGGTAGGAACAACTGAATACGGGGAAATCATTAGCTGATCAAGCAATCATTTAAATATGTACTCAGACAGACACATAAGTGTTTTTAAAGGAATTAAAAATGTATTAAATGTCAAATGAAAGCAAAACAAACAAAATGGCCAACAAAAAAATTTTTCCTCTACCAGTGCTGAGAAGAGATTCCTATCTTAAAGAACAGAGCATAGGAAATTTGTCAGCAAAATGATATGAAAAACAAATACTTGTTTTGCATAGTGAATAAGATAAATGTGAAGCAAACATCAAAGATCCAAGGAATATAAAATACAGTTTTTCCTTTTGAGGTCTTGTTTGCTTTCTTCTTGAAAGCATAAAAGGTCACTTCTTTAAAATTACTGCAAGGACACTGCTGCTCACAGAGTCAGGAATCCAAGAAAAGGAATTTGATAACAATAATTTTAGACCTGCTGATAATTCTCAGCAATAACCTGCTATACAGTGTTGCCCTGAGAAATAAAAGGAAACTGTAATATATGAAGTAAACTCTAGTATAATTCTTTCGTTGATTAATTTCTGTGCCAGATATTGCATGTGTATATAGATATACGTGTATATATGCACACATTATATATAGTCAGTATATGTATATTATATGTATATATTTAGTCAGTATATGTATTCTGGTTAGTTAAGTCGTCCCATAGCAGAGAAAGCATCAGCCTTACCAACAGCCTAGACAAGAAAGTGGTACTGATTGTAGCATGCTGTGAGAGATCAACAAAGCCAGGAAAACACAACAGCAATGGGAAACCTCACAGTTACCTCCCATCTGGTCTGTGCAATTATCACATTCAGTTGTGATGCTGAGACTTAATTTCTAGCTGTTGTCAGTGAGAAATACATGAAGGAAGCAGTCCGGGGCATCATGAGAGGAGGAGCACCTCTGGGCACTGGTCTGAAGCAGCATGCAAGACCTGGCTCAAAGCGCACCTGACGAGCTACTCAGTACCTGTGACAATAATGTATCTGGCATCTGTATCTTACAAGCACAGCAAGCCATAAAATAAACTGTAACAGTCCTTTAATTAAAAAAAAAAAAAAATACACAAAAATAACAGTCCTCTTCAAAAGATAAAAAGCCACTTAAAAGATTAAAATACTCAGACACAAAAAAGAGTCTATTTATAGACACTGTACTGTAGGCCCAATGGAAATGCATTTCACCTGTCTAAAAAGGTTTACAAAGACAATAGAAGATACTCTCTCTAAAAAGCCAGGTAAGAAAGTTTTTCGAAGCACGAAGGTAAAAAATGAGTTATGCCTAAATCAAGTAATAGGAAGAATTATAAATGTTGACAGTTATAATGTAAACACTAGGCTGACCCAAAGGGATTCAGAAGCAACTTGAAGATGACAGAAAAATTAGTAAACAACCATTTTTCTCAGGAAAACAACATGACTAGAGAGGATGAACACATGATGAAATTAAAAAGAAAAAAAAAGAACTATCAGAGAAGATATAACATGGCAAAAAAGCTAAAGTATTTTCTCATCTCTGGATTTATCAAGCAGACTGCTTGTGTGCCAATTTTGTTTTGTTTTTTTAAACAAAGAATGTGTTGGGAAGGACTGTTTGAAATTAAAACATCAGTACAAACACTTGTAGAACAAACTGACAGATTGGACAGTGACTAATCACCATTATTTGCCTAAGTTCTGAAAGAACTCTGGGATAAAATATCCAAGATATTAATTCTATCAGTAACCTATCTCTTAAATTGTCTTGATGCCAAATTTGTAGCAATTTTTAATGGCTTCAGGGAAGATACAGAAATGAGGAATGCCCTAAATAAACTAATGTAGATTGATAAGATAATTAAAGAAGAACTTAAGTATCTTCCGTAAAGGGAAGTCATACTTTCCAAATATATTTCTCTGAAGGAATCAATGAACAAACAGACAAAGGAAAGTAAATTATATATTCAACTTCCATTTCCAAAGGACATGCAATAAGGTCCCTTGCTGACACTCATCAAGGAACTAAGTAGTTATACAACCACAAAGCAAGCCATAGCCGGTCAGTCTAAAGGTCCATCTGTCATGTGATCCCATGTCTGTCAGGAGCTGATCCTGTGCCACAAGGCTGATATTCTTTCATCATTAGTTTTAACACTTATTTGCCAATTCTTCTGGTTATAGTGACTTCACATTTGTGATATAAAATAGACAGAATTTATATTGATTTTTTAATATTATATTTATTTTTAACAAAATCTTTGCCTTCCCTTAGCACTTCTCCAGCTTGACTGGCATCCACAGTTATGCACCAGGGTTCCAGAATCCAAACTCAGGTTCACACATGGGTGTACACCACAGCTACCCAAGAGTTTGGGAAAGGGGAATAATATCCACAGCGAAAGGTAACAGAGAGCAGAAAATTAGAAACCAATCAACTGAACAAAGGCAACTGGCTGAATGACAAGAACCAAAAGGTTATCACAGGCAACACATGCCAAAGATATGAAAAAAACCTATCACTGATTAAATTAATCTACCTAGATAAAAGCATGGTGTTGTACCTGAGGAATATGGAAATTACTTGCCCAGATGAAAGTAGCCAGATAAATTAGACAATGATTTTGCCATACACTTAACTCCAAGAGGAGGCCTGCTGGCTAAAGGATTATATTCATAGCCAGTTAAAGAATCAGCTGCTATTTTATTTGCAAGTAGCACTGAAATACTTCCAGTGTAACCCTGTCAAAGTATGCACAAGAAAATATGCACAAACCATTCATTTTAATTAAGAGTCACACTAGGAAATCAGGTGTTCAGGCAGTGTCATCTCTGTCAAAACACAGCCAAACAGCCATATACCCCATTCTACTACCCAGGCTGTTAGGAAAGCTACTCAATAATACCAGATCCAAGAAAAAAAACAAGTGAATCTCACTTGGAATTCCTTCACTTTAAAGATGAAGCATTGATAACTATTCTCTGGAAACAGTTTTATATTAATCTGCTGAAACAGCTTTGTATTTATCTATTTTTCTGAGAACAGACCTTGGTGAGACAATGCTCGTCAAGAATCTTCTATCATTTCAAATATTTCAGCAAGCGTCACAAACACATAACTAAATTGATAACAAGATAGATTGTTATTATTTTCATATTCCCACTGGGCCTAAGATTCCCGGTTAGAGTTTAAGACCCTAATATTTTAGGTGTTATACAATTATAGAGTAAAGAAGAAAGAACCAAAATAAAAGATAAGAGAAAATATAAATACAGAAAGATGTTTGAGGAAAAAAAGAAAGAGTAATTATTCCTGTAACAGGCAGTTGTCTCACTGTATGAATGACCTAACATTGTTGTGAAGTCTGTTGAAGTAAAGGAGAATGCTGGGTTACCAGTTACAGGATCCAGATATTGGAATTATTTTCACATTTACCATGTAAGAATGACATTTCTAAACTACTCTGAAAAATTGTGTTTAAATACCTGTCATAGCTGACTTTTTTGAAAATGTATGGGTTCTGTTAATTACTTTCAGGCACTCTCCATCTTCAGGTAACATGGGTTTCAATAAATTCTTTCAGAAATTACTTCAAATCAGACAGATGCAGTTAGAAAAGTTTGAGGAAGGATATTTTAATCTTTTATTAGGATTCCTTCTCATTTTGGCTTGCTTTTAACTTTTGTGACATTCTAACTCTGTAACAAAAGAAAACCCCTTGCCATGAACACAAGAGTTTTGACCCCTCTTTCTCTTAAAGATGAGATTATGGAAGTAGATGATATCATTTACACCACAGAATCTGACAACTCTACAAAAGTCAGAATATTTTTACATTTTCCACAGAAAACAGAGTAAACCATTGTAACTGCCTGTTTCTGTGTTTAATAAATATTCACATGTTGGATTATTTTGTCTTTCAGAAAAAGGGAATACAAAGCACTTCTCAGGTTTTCATCTCCTGAACTAAGTAAGTTTTGGAAGAAGGAAATTTTACCTAGTTAAGCCACTGATTTTCCTACCAATTTCTCTCCATGGTTGACGGAGAGTCATTTATTCTTACTAACAAGTTTGTAGCATGATCTGTTTGAGCATTATGTGTGTCACATAAGTTTCATATACGTAACATCAGAGGTGATATAATCCTCCATTACTGACTTGTCTATATTGCACGAATGAATTTTCTTACAGCCAAGCAAAACAGCAAACCTCTCACCTGGGACAAAGGGCATTGTAATGCCACAGCAACTGAACTGTCAGATAGTTCAACTCTCAGACAGAAAGAAGGTGATATCTTTTTGAGNGCTTATGGCTCACAAAACCCAGGCTGATGCCAGAGAAGAGCACTAATCTACCTACAGGAGAGGCTGCTGTTCAAGACCCTGCCCTGACCATCCTCATGCTGCAGTTCACTGCTCCATTGACTGGGGCAGTTTGATGGCCTCTGGAGCTGCTAATCCTCAGATCACTACAGAGTCCAAATTAAAAGTGTTCCCCTCCTTTCCCACGCCATGTCCATCAAAAAAAACCGAGTTGTCTTTTCATACTGATAATTTCAGGATCTAATATTTGCAGAAAACTGAAAGGAAAGCAAAAGAATCCATGGTGAATAGTTGGCAGAATCTTCTCAAAAAACCTTATTACAAAGAAAATACGTTAAGTATTTATGCCCTGAAGAGCATTCATAGCAAGTATTCTTGTTTTATTTCTTCACATTCATCTTCAAAACAGGGGCAGATGTCTTAAGTTTTGCCCTTAAGGGTAAATTTGGCTCANACTCTCTCAGCCTGTCTTCATATGCTGGAAGTTTACAATAAGGCTGGAAGTTTACAATAAGTCCTTAAAGAACACCTTTACAGCTGAGAGAAACATCAAACAGAGCAGATCTTTGCTCTGGATCAGCATTTCTCCCTTTAAACCCAAAAGCACAGAGGCTGTTCAAAGGATGAGCTCTCAGAAGCACCTGAACAGTTCACAGTATGAGCTTATGGCTCACAAAACCCAGGCTGATGCCAGAGAAGAGCACTAATCTACCTACAGGAGAGGCTGCTGTTCAAGACCCTGCCCTGACCATCCTCATGCTGCAGTTCACTGCTCCATTGACTGGGGCAGTTTGATGGCCTCTGGAGCTGCTAATCCTCAGAACACAGAGTCCAAATTAAGTGTTCCCCTCCTTTCCCATGCCATGTCCATCAAAAAAAAAAAAAAAACAGTTGTCTTTTCATACTGATAATTTCAGGATCTAATATTTGCAGAAAACTGAAAGGTAAGCAAAAGAATCCATAGTGAATAGTTGGCGGCATTTCCTCAATTAGTCTTATTACAAAGAAAATACGTTAAGTATTTATGCCCTGAAGAGCATTCATAGCAAGTATTCTTGTTTTATTTCTTCACATTCATCTTCAAAACAGGGGCAGATGTCTTAAGTTTTGCCCTTAAGGGTAAATTTCGCTCATTTTAAGTTTATTGTTTGCTAGATTTCCAAATGACTTCAGAAAAATAACTACAAAAAACTACAAACATCACCTTCCTCACTGACAGGCACATTCATCAGGATTTCTTGTTTTAAATTTCTACTGATGAAGACCCCTTCCATGAGAGGCAGCAGCCAGTCTGGAGGCCAGTAGCACAAGCTCCCTATTGGCTCCCTATTGCTTCTTGCTGGATGACAAATAGAGCCAACTATCTGCTTCTTTATGCAAAGGGGAGGCAGTGAAAAAACAGAATGACGAGGTCCAGAAACTCTAAAGAACAGTCAAAAGACAATTAAAATGGATGTTTGTACAGGACCTTAACCCACTCAAAGTACAAAGGAAGTTTGTTTGGACAAGTAATTTAAGGTAGAGTTTTGTTTCAGAGTAAACACTTCTGGATCCATACAAGAATCTCATACATGTTTTTATATGACTATCTGAAAGATTTTGAGGTACCATGAAAACCTAACTATACCCCCAGAGGAAAAAAGTAGTCAATAACACTCAATGCAAAGAAAGCAAAAACCTATACTCACTACGATTCAAAGCTTTGATTTCTCCTCAAAACTCTTAGCCTCGTGCTGACAAACTGCTTGGGAGCTGTCTGGGCCAGTCTAAATTTTATAGCCGTTCTAACTCTCATTAGGGCAATTAGTCTGGGTTACTGCAAAATCAAGGACAGGGGAAGGCAAGAAGGTGGGAGAATTGAAGAAGGAAATAGTTACAATTAGTCTAGCAATCTGAAAATTACCACCTGTGTAGCTCTAATACAGACTTAGAGCATTTCCTCAGCCATTTTATTCTGCGTGCTCTTATTACGTCTAAGATCTACGGAAGAATTTTTCAATTTATAACCCCCTTCTTTCTAAGGCTTATATAGTTACTGTTCTGTTGTTTGGATTCTGAAGCATCACAAATGCTCTGCCAAAGTCTAACAGTTATTAGACTCTTTCATTTATTCATTAGGACTTTTCTCTGAGAGTCTTCACTGCCTGTTTTTTCAAAATCATCTGAGACCGTTGATATATATCAGGCCTGAACTTTCATCATTTCAAATCTTATTTAGTTTTAGTGAAATGAGGTTTCTGGTGTATCCACAAGATCAAATGAAGAAGAAAGACATGAAGTCTTTCATGCAATCTCACTAAAAGAGTGTTTCAGACATTTTGTATGCTTAAATTATTATTTGTTTCCTTCAGTCCATATTCAAGAATTTGTGTACAACTATGAACATTTTTCAGTGAATTATCTTGGGGGAAGGCTCACATACTTAGCTTTTGTCTAGGTGTTGGCTGAAAACACACCAACAGCAATTTTAGATTGAACAATATACTACTAATGTCTTACCTCTGCCTTTTCTACCCACAAGAGCTAATTTGGCACCTGCTTATACTGATCTGTTTCAGATGCCTCCTCTTTTCTTCCCCTGCACCAGGGGCCGCCTTTGTATCAAGAACAGACAAATTCTCAGTGAGTGTAAAATCAATGCAAGCTACAAAAGATACAATGCTGCAGACTTCTAGCTATGCCTAATCAATAGAAACATCAAAAGACAGTTTGGGGTTATCTGGTGTACCCCAGGCGACTGTTGCTTCTCAAGATAATCAAGTATCACCACCTCAAAACCATTTGCCTTTGTCTTGGCACCTCTTTGAATTGATGCATTAGACAGAAGCATAGTCCTAATCCTTACCTTCCAGCACATGCACAAAGGCAATGCAGGTATGATCTGGTTTGTACTACAATTTCTTCATGCAGGGGACACTGTGATTAAAATCATAGCAATGGTATCAAGACGTATGCATATACATCCATACAAAGGTATTATTTCTTGATTTTTCTACAAGGATATATGGGATTTCTAAACTATTAAATTTAAATAAGTTGCTAATAATGAATAAATTATTTCAGATTATTTGTACTTTATGGTATAGCAGTTTATGGCGGGTCTGTATATGTCATTATTCCAAACACAGTGTTAATTTCAAATGAAGAAATCTAATTAATAATATCTATTCTTAGAGTCTTGGAGACCAGATAGGAATCCAATAAGCGCCTGGTAACTTCTAACACTTGCAGCGTTTGACAGAGAGTAGAAAGCATCCAAAATGAAAGTAAGGTGGTTTCAGTCATGGGCTTATTATCTATAAAAATGCCATCAGGTCTGGGAAGAAGTTTTATCCACCTCCTTGCTGTGCTGCGGTGGTTCCTACTAAGGTGACTGCACAGCTAAAGGAAGTAGCTACTCAGAAATGAAAACGAAACCCCCCACTCACAGTGGCAAGGAAAGGAACGCTTACAGATAAGCAGTTTGAAAGCAGCTTGGAATAATAGCAAGAGTACTTTGCTATGTTCTACCATACTATTTGATATAAAATGCTGGTCTGTGAAGATATAGCAAGACTGCCAATTGTTATTCACTAAGAAAAAAATTCAGCTCTATTTGTAATCATCAGACTCTGGAATACCTGCCTTGAATTCTGGTCCCTCAGATTACTTGAGAAAGACGAGAAACAAGGTCTTAGAGATTTTCTAGTTTTGTGATGAGCTCAGGAACAATAACCAAGAGTTTGGAATCAAGTCATTTAATACTCAGTGTTCACGTTATTCTTTAGTAAATTATTCTGATCGTTTGATTTACTAAAACCAGTATTCTTAAAAATGCATGCTAATTTGAACTATTTGGTGCCATACACAGGGAAGGTGTAGGATATATTACTGCCATTCTTGAGGAGACGCTGAATACAGTTTCCCTCATTCTAGTGTTTATCTGGACTGGCAGTTTAACTAAGAGACATGGCAAAAACATCCGAAGTATTTTTATTAATGTCTATTTTTATTAAAGACTAGTATTAAACTGTCTCTGCTGCTGCCACGGTAGTACACTCTTTAGATAAGTGACATTTTAAACTCTTTGCTTCATATAATTTTAAACCCCACAAAATTGCTGACTGGCTACCACATTTCACAGTCCTGTTACAGTGTCTTACGGTTTTCACTTCATGGATTTCCTGAATGCTGTTACCTACATTTATATGTTTCTGTCGCATAGATGTGGCTGCCCCGTTGCTCTGAACTGGTAGATCTTCACTTCTGGGAATATTTCATACAGTTCTATTAGGTTCACTTTTGGAAAAAGTTATCCTAAAGGACTTATTTGGCTAGAACAAATTGCAAAATACATCCAGAAAAAATAGGAAATTTAGAGTCTCAAAGTACTAACAAGCTAGTGGAGGTAACAGAGTCTAGTCCAGCTTTACTAATAAAATCAATATGCCCTTTATCTTTTGCTTAAATACAGTTCTATATCACAGCATATTAAAATAACTATTTAAGAAATTGCATTTGCCAAGCTGATTCTTGACAGGAAGAATAAATAACAGCAATATTTTCGAAGTGAAAAAAACCTTTTCTATGCAGATTTCTCTTCTTTTGTGATCTGCTGTAATTTGCAGCTGAGGTTGCTGTTAGTTAATTACTTTTTTTATACAGACACACACAAATTCACACGCACAGAGATTTTTAATAATTTATGTTTGTTCATTATGTAGATCAATTTAAAGCAGGGAGGGGTGGGATGAAATCCATGTCACTCAACCATTCTTTGTCATTTCATAGATATTTTAACACTTTATTTGATCTTCTCTTTGAATCATGAATCTGAATTTACTTTCAAACCTCAGCTTCTCAAAAAATAATATACCAGCTCATAAAGACCAAAGGAAAAATCTGCCATTGCTGATTATACTTTACAACCATTCGTACAAGTTTCATCCTTTTAGTTTATCTGGTAAAAATCATAGGGAGAATAATCACCTAATGTAAGGTAGGCTACTAAATTACAGATAGATAGTTTTATACCTGCAATACTTTTAGCTGAAGAAGTTCAAAAATCTCTTGCAGAGAAAAACATATACCGTAAAAAAAATACAATGTGCCTGATGCAGCTCATTAACTTTGTTTGAGCCATTACATACTTCAGTTATAATGAAAGACTAAGTGATTAGGACAGACAGTTGACGCACCCACCAAGGGGTCCAAAGAGCTCTTTGTTTTACAAGATGCCTTAAAAAATGCTCCCAGAGTCCAGTGCACACATCTACACTACAGCATCCTCTTTTAAAAAAATTACCTTTACTCAACTACACACCCAGTTCAAAAAAAATATACCTTAGAAACTTAAAATTTTATTTTATGTCTTAAGACCTTGCCATCTTTTCCCTTTGCCTTTGCAAATGCATACAATGGACATGTGAACACACGTGCCCACATACACACTCACGCTAACACCTTCATAATTTGAACATTCTTACCAATAGCGTGAAGACAAGGTTACATAAACTTAATGTTACACTCTAGAAGTAGAAAAAGCCACAAAATGCAGATGATATGGACACACAAATGAGCATGTTTTTTGTATTGTAAGGGACAAAAATTTAACAAGTTAAAACAAAGAGCAAATACCATATGTGTCTGCAATTGAGTGGGGACCAGGCATTTCAGATTGATTTCACTATATTCACCGCTCTCCAACAGTATATGAAAATCTAATATTCTAAATAAAGAATATGCACATGTTATTGTAAATTAGATATAAGGTTTGTGAGTAAAAGGGAAAAAAAAAAGAAGACGACCGAAATACAACTATAGAAGCCCAAATAACAGAATTTGATTTAGGTCCATCTTCACAAGGCCTTCACCTCAACAGACAGGTAATGTAAATCCCATGTTGCAATTGTATAGCAGCATATCTCCAATAAGGTAATCTGACCCATTTACCTAACTAATTAATTTTGTAATTTTTTCTCTTTGGGATGCAGGATAGTTGCAACCCATTACCTTTATTTAGGTATCTAACACATGCATTGATCCATCTTGATCTCCCAGCAAGCATCTCTTCTTTCTACCATAGCAAAAGAAATAACTGAATATCTGGTGAAAACTTGACTGCAGTTGAAATAAATTAAAAAAATCCCAACAGCCAAGAATAATTTACTGACGTGCTGTATATAACGAATGGCACCAGAAACCTAAGGGAGGAAGTGAACAGACACTCCCCAGCATGGGAGTCACAAGCCATGAACACACGTTATGAAAACAAAATCACTCAGTAACTGAAGGTCAATAGATCATACGTGTCAAGATTGTGCAAAGTTTCAGGTCTCTCAAAAATAAAGCATTTCTACAGAGGTACTACTACAATCACAGGGCCCCTGCTGCAGTGCTCAAATCTTTCGTGTACAACAGACACTATAGTAAGGCTGGAAGAGGTATATCCAGCCAAAAAAACCCATAACCATTACTTTCTTAACAGCTGTACATTTCTACAACTCCAGATGGCTCGTAAGACCAGATCTCCAGCTGGGTAAAGCTTTANTAGTGGACAGTTAATTAGAATAATTACCATTTTAATGAGCGAGACCTCACAGAACTAGGACAGACTCTTGCTTCTAAACACATCTTTTCTGAGTTTTAGCAAACCCTTCCCAGGCCCCTCTGGTCCATACAAATCTCTTGCCGTCTCCTCTGTGGCTGGAGGGGCAGCTCCTCACTCCTTTCTGCACTTTATCTGCCCCTTCACATTAGGCTTCTGCTCTCCTGGCCTCTGAGAACCCATGGTCCCTTTTCACCTGGAGACAGCTCAGCAACGAGCAGTCTTCTCCCTCCATGTGAATCACTCCTCTCTAGTGATTCAGGCAAATAATTTCTTAAACATCAGAAACTTAAATAGATAAAAGAGATGCCATCCATCACTGAAATTTTTCCATCTGTGAATATGAATTTTTGCAGGAAATCCTTGATGCCAAAATTAGTAGCATCTTCTTTCTGAGGAGGAAATATCTGTATGAACTTATCGAGGGCTGTCCATCGCATTCACTGCCTTCTCCAGGCATCTTTTCCATGGGATGCAAGAACAAGCTGAAGACCACAAATAAATAATGCACAACCAAGTCAGCCTCTCCCACCACTAAGCAAAGCCATGCAGTGGGAAGGAACTGCTGTCTCTGGCGCTCTACTGCTGCGGCAGAGAGTAAGGTATAAATAACTCACACTGCTGCTGCAGAGCATGAAGAATTTTCTTTCTCCTGCAATTCTCACCCTGGCCCTTCAACTCAGGACAGTGTTCTTGCATGGTTCAGTCTGTTTCTAAAATCTTCTAAAACATGATTTTATTAAATCTCTGAGGGCACTGCCATGAACCTAATAGAACTATCACTTAGCCTTGCTGCCCATTTTCCCCTCTGCTTTACCTTAGAAGTACAGACTTTCACCTTTCAAAACTACTGTTGAATTTGCTGCTAGCACTGTGAGGGGTCTTTTATTGTTATTATTCTATAAAGGCTGACTGCCTGTTGGCTGCCTATGAGCTATACTGTTGGGTTGCTTGGGTCACCCTTTCTTTCAGAACGCAGCTAATTCAGAAGTGCATTATAAAAGAGGGGCTAAATATTTTTAATAGTCAGAATTAGAAGTGAATACACAGGATTATAAGAAAATATTTTGCCTTGAGGTACATGGAAGTACCAATGTTGCTGCTAAACGCCCTTTACTCCTCATATTGGAGCAAACGACATTTTATGAATTGCAAACAGAAATGTTTGCAGGCACTCTTCTGTTCTACCTCCTCTTCCATGAGCAATAAGGGCTACAAAGATGATTAGGGGATTGGAACACCTCTCTTATGAAGAAAGGCTGGGGGAATTGGGTCTCTTTAGTCTAGAAAACAGACGGCTGAGGGATGACCTTATCAATGCTTATAAATACTTAAAGGATGGGTGTCAGGAGGATGGGGCCAGGCTCTTTTCAGTGGTGCCCAGTGACAGGACAAGAGGTAATGGGCACAAACGTGAGTATAGGAAGTTCCACCTGAACATGAGGAGGAACTTCTTTCCTTAAGGGTGGCAGAGCACTGGAACAGGCTGCCCAGGGAGGTGGTGGAGTCTCCGTCTCTGGAGACATTCAAAACCTGCCTGGATGGGTTCCTGTGCAACCTGCTCTAAGGTGGCCCTGCTCTGGCAGGGGGTTGGACTAGATGATCTCCAGAGGTCCCTTCCAACCCCTTCCATTCTGTAATTCTGTGATAACAGCAAGTGTCCATCGGTTGTACACAGATCTCTTGACACTGCTGATGAATTGCATTCATGGTAATATGATACCGTAAGACGGGAACGCATCTTAACAAATTAGCAAACTACATGCCAAGGCCCACTACGTGCACATGCATTTGCATCCACACACTTAACGCTGTAGGACTAAGTCAATATTATTGTGTCCTGCTAGAAAAGTCTTTAAGAGCCCGTCACCCATTAGGAACGCCACAAATACCAAGTTATTCATTATTCGTTTTGTATACAGTTTCAATCAATAGCCAGAAATGCCCTATATGTGTTAATCCATTTAGATGGTAGTCTCAATGCTCTTGTCAATATGTAGGTTGATGCATAAGGTTCAATGGATAGAGGCATTTCACCTTGACCTGTACACACCAATTACACGCAGGGGGAAGGACAAATAGACAAAACTACTTGATAAAACATATACATTAAATTAATGGACACATTCCACTCTGCAGCTTTTATTATTTTCATACCTACTATTAGTAAGGTGCTTTGATTGTTGGACAAAAGTTTCTGTCAGCTGTCACATATGTAAAAGAGAGGTTTTTCCTGCAGCTTCATGTCTTGTCTGTGCTTGTGATGCTACAATCTTTAGATCTACAATTACATGATTATTTTTTAACTGCTAACTCATTTTCCAACAGGAATAAAACTGTCTTGGAGTAAATCAGAGCTGCATAGTAACAAAGACATATACCATCAACCTTATTTCCTATTACGAATGATGGCTATTCCTGCTGAGAATAATGGTTACAAGCAAAGAGAAATTGTAAAATTGAAGAGAAGAAAGAAAAAGATGACTATGGTTAAAGCAGGTGAATGATGTTTTTGAGAACTGGATTCTATGCTTTCTTAATTAGAGAACCCCGTGTAAAGTTATGAAAATCACTGAAATAAGCTGGAAAAAACGTCCACTATTTCTTAATTTGCTTTGCGATCAAAACCTCGGTGTCCAGCTGCTCAATGTTCTCACCAGAAAGTATTGTTAATGCCAGCTTATTTCTGATTAATGTCCTGGATATTTCACAATGCAAAGTACACTGAGATTTGGTCACATTTTCAGTGATTCAAAATGGGTGCCCTCAAAATTATATACATCTGCTTTTGCTCTTATTTCCTCACAAAACTGACACCAAAACACAAAAAACTGTACTCCTAAAATTGCTGTGAAAAATAAATTTATAGTTTTTGAAGTGGTCATATATTTGAAACATCTGATACAGTACCAAAGAAAGAATCCTTAAGAAATTTGGATTCCCACCTTCAGAGCAGGATTTGAACAGCAGACTGGAAGTAAAAATGAGCATATGGAACTAGAAAGAAAAACCAAGAATGCCAAATAGCTACTGCTTAAAGCTATTTTGTACCTTAAATGAAGTAAAAGAGAAAAAAAAACCAACCCACATATTTTAAAATGTATCAGAATGAAAACACTTAAGGAAGTCTTAAGTCTTACCTTGCCTTTTCAGTACTCAAATTTGCATTCTCAGTACAATATTAATATTCTTTTCCTTTATTTTTTTGTTTAATAATGGCATTCCCAATGGAAAAGGCATGAAATCTGACTACATGAATTTCTTTTGCTTTGGGTATGGATTACTTGCCACCACTTTACACAGACAATACAAAGACAGCATTTTCTTCTGCTGTATGTTCAATGAAACATGCCATTGCCTGTACTTTGGGTGTCAAAGTACTTTTTTCCTTTATCTCGCTAGTTTTGTTTGTGCTCCTTATACAGTGCCATTCTGATGTGGTGGTAGGGAGGGTGGTAGTTGAGCTGCCCTTGAAGCAGGAAGATGTTTCTTGTAAATTCATCCAAGAGTCAAAGTTTTAATAGATTAATTAAACTTGTCAAACTCTTTAAAAGCATTTTTCCCCAAAGTAATTTATCACCTATGAAGTAATGAACTAAAGTGCAATAGCTAATTACCTGCAGAACATAAGAAGTACAGAGCATCTCACTGTAGGGTTACCCTGTTGCATTAGCCTATGAATCTGAAAAATAACCCATCATAATGTAGGAGATGCATTAAGGAGAGATCTTAAACTAAGGCATAGACTTCTGAAAATCATGTTACAAGTTTTACAAGAAATCCAAACTATTACTAACAGTATTGCTATTTCCAATTTAATTTTATCTAAATTTTCTTGCTCATGAGCAGCACTTTATTGATAGCCTTGAAACTTTGTCTATAGATGGTAGATGTACAGAATGACAAGTTATATGCCCACATCACCTACACTTTGTTCCAGCTTTAGGTCCTTTCGAAGAACCATAAGCTATTTGATATCTGAACACCTTTGTTGTTACTTTTTTTGTTAGCCTATTCCTGGAAAGAAAACTTGACCACTGGAAATCAAAACAGAGCTAGTCTAGTGCTGGGTGGTATTTGAGCTCTGAAATCTTGCCCCACAGAAAATAACAGAAAAGCCACTGGATCGAGAGATTGCCAAAAAAAA
>VXBO01003757.1:70668-168619 GCA_013400135.1 Rhinoptilus africanus | reverse complement strand
AAAAAAAGAAAAAGAAAAAGACAGAACACAACCTTCCTACCAATGCTCTTACCAACTGAATGACTCCACTTAAACCAGTGGCTTATTTCAGCGGCTGGTGTAGACCACACCATTAAGAAGGAGTACACAGCTAAGCTTTCCTCTGCCTTGAACATTTAGGATTTGCACATTGTTCAAGGCATCATCAGGTTTAAAAGTAAAAAGAAATATAAAGTGCGGCTCATTAAGGATTTGGTTAAAGAGTAAAAAATCAAGAATCATCTGTCAAGATCAAGTGTTTCTCTCATTAAATGTAAGGTTAAATGAAGTCTATGTCACATAGGGCTGGCACTATAAAACAAGAACATCCATCACTATTCATATTTTTGCTTTGACATGAACTAGCAATCAAATGAAAATTAAATCTATAGAGATTTTATTTTTTAACTTCATTTCTAGTAACTATGCCAAAAAGTGCATTTTTTTTTCCAAAAGAAGTATTTCAGTGATGCTCAACCTATTCATGTAATTGATACACATTTTACATGGTCCAATAAAAAAAAAAAATTGCTCCTAAAGTAGCTGCTTCATTTTTCATATCTCCCCACATTTCTGAGTTCACTAATACCAAGATAGTGCCAAGACAAATATTAAGATTTGGTACAGACTCCTGCTCTGCATTATAGAATGTACTTATAGGAGATGTTTTTAATTAAAAAGTATCTTTTACCTAGTATCCTGTACACAAGAAAGAAGTGTTTGAACAACACACATTTTCTTAGCTTTGTACCATATTGAATCTCACATCTACTGATGTTTCCTTGAGTGCTGTTATTAGTATCGGTTGTATTTTTCTATCCTATACGTGTGCTCATGCTTTGTGGCAAGTTTTCCACATTGCTTAAGCCCCGAACTATTTTTTCTGTGAAAAATTCAGCTTGTAAATTTCTTCTTTATGAGGATTGAGTATGATTGTTGTCAAAGCCAGGAATAAAAAAGCAGTGTAGGCCGTGTTGCTGAGTAAGCTTTAAGTGTAACAGTTTAAAAAAACTCTCTCTAATATCGATTGAGTAACTGTGTGCTTTAGTTGAAGACATAATCTAATGTAACATTGTTTATAGTAAAGGCTGAGTTTTACTGAAGGATACTTAACATCACTTACAACTTTTAATACAACACAATTTAACATCATTAGCAAAGTTGATGAAAAGTTTTTTGGTCTAGTCCTTTATCAATAAGAAAATAATAGTACCTAAAGCAAGCATGGAACACCAGCATTTCACAAGAAAAGGATAACTAATCCACCAACTAGGAGAACTGATTTATCTTTTTTTTTAAACAGCTTATCCAAAATTCTCAAGAGACAGAGGAATTTCATGCAGCCAATCAGAAAAACAGCCAAAGATATGCTATAATCCAAACGGGAAGTAACTATTGAAAAGTGAAACAAAGGGAAAGCAAGGGAAATAGAACTGAAATGGTCAAAATCAATGATAGATAATATTAAAAAAAAAATACTAAAGGAACAATGGAAGAATGATATCGGAGTGGTCTCAAGAGTTAGGATTAGTAATTTACATGGTTGCAAATGGGTGAGTTTGCACTGTATCTTGCACGTATGCAATTTAATGAAGTCAGTGTGTCGCTATGAATAAATTGGGGCTGGAATTGCAAGTCGTTCCAAGGCAGACATTAGCATTCCATTTCTCTACTGAGCGAGTGGAGAGCTCTTCTGCGCAAGAGCTACAAAATGTTTTTGTATTATGTTCATCAGAAATATGCATTTAGCATAGGTTATCTTCTTTCTACAGAAGTTTGTGTTCTGAGCATGTGACAGCCGAGCCATCTAGCAGGAGCAGAGGTAAACTGCTGATCCAGAAATGATCCCATGTATTCTCCGGTATCTGCTACTACTGCCTCTCACTTATTTTACACATATAGTCTGTGACAAAAAAAAAAAAAAACAAAGCCAAACGAAATACTTGCTTTTTATTTCAGTTCTCCCTTTGGAGTCTGTAAAGCCACAAAAACATTAAGATACAATAAGATAACCTATTCTCTTCCTTTTCCAATAAAATACATAAGAACATGTGAATTTAGAGATTTAGCCACCAGGTCAGGTATTTCTATCATTAAGATAAACTGGAATTACAGGTACAAAGGAGAGATAGGAAAGATAAAAGTAGAAGGGGGTGGAGAGGAGAGCAAACCATAAATTAGTCAGCTTTCTAGGCACTTGCCTTATCATTGAGATCAGGCAATAAACCCCACAAAAAGCTGAAATAAACATAGGCTGAAATGGTAAAGCACGTTAGCAATGCCATTCCACAAAGTATGAGAGACAGGCCCAATGCACTGTAATTGTATAGAAGACCTTGAAGTGATTTTGTTTTATACAATTTCAGATTGTTGCTGACATATCAGAAGTGTTACTGAAGATAAAAAGAAAAGAAAAAAAAAACCACACACACATACACAAAAAAGGCAGGAAAAGCCTCTTTACAAGCCAGAAAATTCACCACATACTGCGCTTACAGACAAAACGTAATAAATTTCAGTATACACTAAAGAATTAAGATCGGAGTTTAGTTTCTATTGGACTACCTAGAAAATTAAGGAATTTTTTTTGCATACAACAGCTTATTCTCTTGCTTTTTAAGACTTGTTTTTTTCTCTTTTTTCTGCTATTGAAGCAAAACAGGAGAAGAGCAAAAATGAAATGGGGAAACACAGAATAGCTTCACTATATTCGCTTTTATTAAATGGATACCCTGGGTTTTTTTCTTTTTTAATCTCTTCTCACAGAGAATGAACAAAAGTAAATTAACCTTTTCTAGCCATACCTGAAAAGTACTTGGTCATTTTTGCATTTATAAAATGCAGTCCAAAATCTGTCCTGCTTTTACAAGGCATGAGCCTAATGGGAGAGAGAAGGAGGTCATGAAATAGCTGTGCTTTTGCATGCAAGTCTGCAGAGACTTGATCTGTCCTCAGCATTCAGATCTCCAGGTGCACAGAGATTTACCCTTATCAGCATTTCTTGCAGACAATCAAATTCAAATCACCTTTTGTAATTACATTATTAAACACTGTAACCTATTTTCTTTCTATCTGCCCTCCCATCACCACACAAACCGGGTTGCCAACGTGAGTGCTTCCTTTATGGGGATTTTTCCTTATTTGTAGCTATCACACTCTCGACACTTGGATATCCTCAAGGACGTGAACCGCTCCAAGCAGTTTAATTTGGAATCGCATTAGGAAAAAGTTAGCCTGACTGGATGGCGTGTGGGCAGGCAAAACATGGCAGTAGGCACAGTAGCTCATTCCCTGCGTTTCTGGGTTTGCATCTGCAGAGCGGGGGCACAACAGGACCTGCATTTGCCCAGCATAACGCTGTCCCTCATTACTGTGCTTTGACTCGTAGGATATGATCACACCAGCAAATGTGATACTGAAATAATTTGCCAGACACTTTATTTTGCAGCTGGGGATAGATAAGTGTATGCCCAGCTATGGCAGTTCTGCCATTAGTCATGATCACTTGTATTTACTTTGTATACACACGCTAGGCACACCTTCATGGGGAGTTTGCAGAACACTAATTCTCCATTTTCAATAAAACCTCAAAGTTAATCTACTTCTACTCTACAACATCTGACATGTCTCTTCCTCCTAAACAGCTAATGAATCACGTTAATGTGATGAAAATTATAGGGATGACGTGCGCACGCAGAGCTACTTGACATGAACAAGGACAACTGATACTATCCAGAGAATATGCAGCAGCTGGGATGTGCATAGTTTTGTAGTTCTGTATTTTATGAAGCTTCACCAAAAAGAACATGCAGACACATCCACTAATATAAACGCATATATTTTACAGTTACAGCTTATCATTAAGAGTAAACACACACAGCCAACGCGTGAAACCTTTAACCAAAATACTCACACATAAGCACAAACCCAAATGTTTATACTATTATTTTAGTATCAAATTTCATTATGGTTGCTATTCAGAGTTACATCAGGTTAATTTTCTTTCAGGTCCCTAGACCTGTATTTGAGTATCCTTTGTCTCTAGTCCTGAAAGAGAGACACATCTGTATATCTTGAAGAAGTTTTGCCTCTCTCTCTGTATAGGAAAGCATTTTACGTTTGCTACATTTCCATGCTGAAATACTGGGAAATGGTGTAGATGAGCGATATTAGGAAAGCACCTTGGTGTTAATGCATGGAAAGCTACCACTGGTGCAGACCTGGGTCAGACTGCAGCCTGCAGAGTCGTGACCTTTTCTTCACGCCAGGTACCAATAACCAGATGGAGCAAGGGAGTGTGAAAACTGAGTACCACCTTTGTGGTTCTGCTCTAGCACATAGCACAAAGCTCCAGCAGCTGTAAGAGAGGCCAGTCAGAGGAATGATGGGTGTGCCAGCTGCAGGGCTGGAGTGTGTGTGACACAGTGACCCTCCACCCTATAAGAAAGGCTGAAAAAAAGCAAGCATTAGACGACAGACGTCCTATTGGTCTTGCAGAAAGTGTTTGCGTAGTTCATTATAAGCTATTGCAATAGGATTTAAAGAGAAATCCTGAAAATTACTCTGCTTTTTAAACAGAGTAATACTTACTAAAGGAGCTAGCTGTGATTCTTGAATCATTGCAGTGCTCTCTTTTCATTTGTTTTTTGTTTTTAAACCTTGTCCATCACCCCTTTTCACTGAAGTTTATGATCACATATGTTTTACTTTGTAAAATTCTTTAAAAAAAAACATCTAACAAACTACCCCTGAAAGCAATGAAAGGAGTACAGATTCTTCCTATAACGGGTGTGGATATTTCAAACACTTTATTAATGCTATTACCTCTGAGCTATATGCATATATTATGAATACTATTGGAATACACAATATAATACATAATATATTCACTGTATATTTTATATTATTACATGCATTTTATATAACAATACATTTTTTATGTATTACATGGTATAATAATCTAATGTATATTCCTACTTCATAAAGATTTAAAACCCCAAACAACTAATAAATAAATGCAAACATTTGAAAGCAAACAATTAAAAGTATGTATCAAAACACACTGGTCAAAAACAAAAAGGCAGAGTAAAGAGCTCCAAAGTGGAAAGGAATCCATTCTAAGAGCAGCAGCTAAGTGGAGAAAGGACTGTTTTCTATTAGGTCTAACAGCAGGATTTGTTATCGTTTAAATACACGCTCTAATACACTTAGTGTTTTGTGCTACATTTAACAAGATTAAGTGATCATACAATGTTTCATCTCAAATCTTTATTGGAAATCAGACGACAAGCCTCATTTCTTGCCAAAACATTGTCCCATGGTTCATGTGTGATGCTAATTCCAGCTGAATGAGTAAATCTGTTTACCCAGGCGTAAGAAGAAAAGTGCTATTTATCAATTAAAGGATTCCCTTAGGAACACCTTTATTTTTTTCCAGACTTCTATCATTTTTCTAAACTGGTACAACTTTGTACCAGAAACCTAGATTATGAAGTTCTAAGGCAGTATTCACTCCTTTGATGTGGATAAAATTGGAAATATTGTTATCTTTACAGTCAAGGATTTAAAAATCAAGGCACTTTATAGAAAGCACCAAGTTTTGTAAGCATTAATTACAAAGGAACTTTTTTTTTAAAAAAAGTTTTCTAAATTTAGATTAGCAGGTGGAAGGACTAGCAATGTAAATGGACTGAATGCAGAGAGCTTCAGAGTACAACTGAATGATGTATGTACTAAACTCGAAAATAATACAAGCCTCCTGATACGTGGACGTGTGCCAACTCCTAAATTATACTAAGAGGCAGCGTAGGTGGGAATGAGACTCCATTTTTCAGATTCTCATGCCTGCTGAAAAGAAATTCTGCGACTATGACACCAGGAAGTAATTCATTACTTTTAGTGTATCTTTAGATAATACATCTTATAAACCAGTTTCTACCCAACAGACAAAGTGTTATAGACCTGCCTTGGCTGTACAAAGACTGGTCTTTGGGTTTTAGTCTAAATACAAGAATTTGTATCTCTTGCTGTGTATTATATTCTGTTTAGCTAAGGATTTTATGCCAATATGTTTAAAGATTCAGTTGTACCACACTAAGTTACACAGGCATGTATGGGAGCTGGCAACACTGATGTCTTTGGAAAAAGCAGCATCCACAAGCAGCATTGGCCAGGGAATTTTTGCCAGCATACTTTAATGAGGATATTAGTTGCAGATAAACAATAGTTAAATGTCTTTCATACTGCCAATGTAAGTGATATTAGGAGCTGAGCTAAGTAATTATTTTGTTCTGAGAAGAAGTGGAGTAAATAATACGTTATGCTCTCTGAAAATAAATTCAGGTTAGTGTAATTCAACTTCAGCTGGTGTCACTATGGGCTTGAACTTTAACACACAGAAGGTCTAAATAGGAAGTTCCCTTTCCTCAAATATAAGGCTAAACCAATGTGTTCAAAACTATCCCATGTCAGCATGCTGTTATCAGTGCTTTAAAAATTGGTTAACAGTCCTGTTTTTAATTAAGGCAAAGTGCATTTAAACTTAGGTATCATACATTAAAGACCTTCCCAATCTCTAATATTTTGTTTATTCAGGGTGCATTTTCAGTATAGTAACCCAAAAAATAGATTCCAGACACTGCTGGAATATTCATGTACTACATGAAGGGATACTAAACGCATTCAGAAGAATAAAATGTCTAATGCTTTTAGTATCCTCTTTAAGTGAGAGAACGATGCAGGATTCCGGCAGCAGAGAAGGTAATAGAATTTGGTTTCTCCCAGCCTCAGTGAGAATGCTCATTTCCAGACTACTGCATAAAAGAGCAATGACACAGCAAGCTTATGAACATAGTCTGCTCTTCTTCTTGTGTATCAGGTTGAAACTGCTACTGTGCAAAGAAGAATTCTTTTAATTAAAAGCCCAGATGTTTTATACTTGCTACAGTTTGAAACATACTTTTCCCTGTTCAATCTTGCTGAAGCAAAAATATGAATTTAAACAAAACAGAACACAACACAGGTTGAAGGGTGGGATTTGGTATGTTTTTGTGGGTTTTTGTTGTTGTTGGCGATGGTAGTGATGGTTTTGTTTGGGTTTGTGTTTGGGTATTTTTGGATTTGGGGGTTTGTTTGCTTGGGTTTTTTTCCCTACATGAAATGTATGCCAGATCTCTGAATCCATCCTCTTACACCTACCAACCAGAATAAAACAAAGCTGCAACAGCAATGAAGGAAACCTTCAGAAGCAGCTATCTCATAAATAGCTGTGACTGATATTCTAGCCTCACTTTGGATGAGTTTTTCTCTTTTTCTGAAAAGCAGGCATAGCACTAGGATACTTCCTGTTATTTTCAGCTTTTTATGCAGTCTGAACAGACCTCCTGGTAACACTCATTTGCCAGGCTATCGACCTCTGGGTTCTTTAACATGTTTCCTGCTAACATTCTGGAGAACTCTTCAGATCCAGTTTATTTTGCAAGGTATTTTTCCATAGCCTTTACTGTTATATTTTTTAATTAAATGAATTATATTAATCAGAGCTACAAAGTGTTCTTTGAGGAGTTTTTATGACCTCTTAAATCATCAAATTATGTTCTTCATTTAACAGCAAGGTTTCTCCCAATAGTCTTACATTTTTTATTATTCTTACTGTTCAAGTGTTTGTTAAACAATGTTTTCAGACTGTCCTCCAAATTTCTCTCAACAAACTAATGTCTAGTTTGAATCAATTGTGTTCTAGAAAAGCTTTTTTCTTTTTTAGCTTGAGGACCTAGGACGGAGAAGTCCTCGGGGTTAAACAGATGACCTTCCCTACATCAAACTGTTCATAACCCCAATCCATAGTCTACAGAACTACATGGTGCAAAACTCTCTTGTAAGAGAAGCAATTCCTCTGAACACCTTCCAAAAGACAATTTCCCTGGGGTTTCTTTCAGAAGATAAATCAAAACTATTCTCCATGTTCCTAAAAAGTTACCGTGAGCAGGCCTCAAGCTGCATATTAGCGCTCCCCTCTTTATTACCTGCTGCTGCTCTTCTCCCTTTTGCCTCTCCATACTGGTCTTCTCTTCAGCACCTGCAACCACCTACTGCATTTCTGTCCTATGCATTTACCTAACTCTGACAATACTCCACTGGGATCTCTACAACATTTTTTTTTGTTCCCTTTGCCTACACCCACTTCTTGATTTTTTGTTGTAATTTTAAGTTTGAGACAGTCACTTGCTTAATTTTGTAAAGCATTGCCATATATATTTGATATGGAAAACAGCATTACTAAGAGAGTTTTTATTATTATTATTATTGATGTTTTGGGGTTTGTTTTTTTGTTTGGGTTTTGGTTTTGTTTTTTTTTTTCTTTTTGCTGGTGAAGATGGTGTTTTTTACCAGCCATATTACAAAAAAAAAAAATATGACATTTCACCTGAGACCTTACCAAGTCCAGAAGAGCACAACAGTTGCCTGCCATACGTGCGATCCACCCGTCTAAACAATCACCAAAGAATAGTGTTTCGATTGTTTCTTAATGCATAGTTTTAAGAACCATGACAACCAAAGACCCATTTCTGCATCACATTTGCCTAAAGAGTTATTCCTCATTTGATATTCAAATAAAAAAGGTGTTAGGTAGCAGACAAAAAAACCCAAGTAAGCTATATTCACCTGGTTCCATTTTAACTTTTGAGTCTACACAGAATTAAGAATGAAATTTAAAACTGAAAATATTTGTATTAGAAAAAAAAAAAGGGTTGTGAATTCCTGAAGACAAACCCACCACTGAATATGTTATTTAAAAGGATTATTCATTTTATAAGACTATATTTTGAAGTATAATTTAAGCTGTAGGGAAAGTGCTAAAGGGAAATTGTCAAAATGAGGCTAAAACATTTAGAAACTTCAGGAATATTTTTTATTTACTTGCACCATCTCCAAAGCCTAAATGGGTTGCAAACATAACAGAACTTAAATTTCCGCAAGTTTAAAACTGAGTTTACCTTCCTCCTAGTGAATTTAGCAAAATTCCTCAAAGTTAAAAAAAAAAAAATTCTATATTTCATGATTGGCTTTTTTAACCGGAAGGAATCTCCTACCAAACTGCCCTGGGGATGTGTCAGGAGGGAGTCATCTTATACTTCAAACGACAACTGATTTTTTCCTTCACTGAGGCTGAAACAACACTCTCTGATGGAGCAGCATGCTCATCTGCCTCAATCTGTCAAGTTTCAAAATTATTGTTATACTTAGAAAGACTGAAATACAAAGATCTTTTTGGTCAATTAAAAGATTTCAACTTAGTTAATTTCAGCTTAGAGTAAAGCCCATAATATAATTTCAGAGTACATAGTTTACTATGGTTTTTTGTAAGGACCTGATAAATATTATTGATTTCCCAATATAAAAATTACTCTTAAAGTTCCCCCAGAATATCACCCTTTTGGATGTCTGCGTCTCTCAGAACCTTCAGCTACCAAGCACTTAAATATGAAGAAGCAATTGCTCTTCCTGAAACGAGGCAATCTAAAAGCCATCAAAATCAGATTTCATCTTCTGCACAATTTACTTTTTTCCTCTTGTACTGTGAAAGCTATCACAAAAATAAGCAACGTATTCTTCAACTCAAGTTAGAATTGATTTCCTACAACTGAGAAATAAAGAGTAGATAATATTTCACAGTCTGCAACAAGGCTATTTCTTCCTATTAGAAGTATGAAATTATGAGTGCAAATGTCCCTCAAGACCATATTTACTCTTTCACTGCATCTGTCGAGCCTGTTGGTTGTACAAAAAAAGATCTGCTGTTTCACAGCAGAGTGATGAAATGCATGGTGTACTTTGGCAGTGAGGGTGCTGAACAACGACACCTTGCAAATTTAGCTGTGCTAGCGAAAGACATTATCACCTTCATCTGTCTTTTTTTTTTTTTTTCCTCCCTCTACCCTTCTGCAAGAGGTTGCTGCCCCCACAGCATAAGCTGGTGGAACAGCACACTTCTCACACATGGGTGCAAAACCTGGAGTTATCTCCAAACCCCTTTCATGAGCAACTTAAAACTCGGAAATCTGTGCTGCAACAGGAGAGGTGCAGGCGCACAGCCAGCCCTGCTAACAGTTTGGGGAGATACAATTGTTAGCCAGGGTCCTGAGCTGTACCTGTCATCATAGCTAGTATCACTGTCTTCAACCTATGGACCAGCTTCCTGCTAAAAATTTGCAAGGGCAAAGGAAGACAAGTTTTGAGATGTCTTCCACCTGCAGACCTTTTATATGAAACAGTAATTAAGAAATTTCTTTTTCTGTGACTGTTCCTCAGATAAACGTTTATTTTTGTAACAGGTCTTGTTGACAAAAAGGCAAGAATAGAGGAATTTTAAAGCTAATGATTTTTAATATACATTAGCATATATACGAGAACTTTCTTAGTATCAGCTTAAGCCTAATGAAGTTAAAGCTAATCAGATCTGAGTTTCTTTTCTGTTATTCTCAAAAATCGAGTATTCTTCCTCTGTTACATTATACTATGACTATGACATAGTATACTCTTCTATGAATTTCTGTACCTGTTAAAAAGAATCATGTCTGTAAATATATTTGAACTTTCTTTGTGAGTTTCTAATACAAACTCCTGTCAGTACCAATGGGGAAAAGTGAGAACTACCTAAATTAAAGACCTCTGTCACTTTTCCTACACAAATATATTTTGCTAAAACTGGAGGAAGGTCAACTGCTGCATGAAATATACAGTTGAACTTCTAAAATCATATTTGTAACAGAAAATAAACTTCTGTGAACACTTCCTTACAAGATATCTTGTCAGATAGGTATGTGATATTGAAGAAACACTGTAGATATACTTAATTAGTGACTGTTAATCGACAAATGGATTAAGCTACTCAACAAATTTCACAAGTGGGTTTTTCATTAACTTTCCTCCTAGAGGACCTATGGTACCCACCCTCCCCTAAACATACACACACATTATCAACAGAAAAGCAATGGCTGTGTCTACACATCTAGCTGTGAGCTAGATGGCTGCTTATTTGTGGTGCTTAACTATTCAGAAATGCAGTGATGGCATGGACGTATTAAAAGGGAACAAACTAGATTTTTCATAAATATTTGTTTTTCATATCTTTATAAATGTTCTCCCTCTCTTCCTGGAAGAATAAGTTTGCAAATCAGCTTTTCATAAGACATTGTATCTATTTGATTGGATCCTTCAAGCAGCTAAGAGACTGTATCTGCTTGAGATTCCCCTGAAGTTGATTTTGAAATTGAAAATATGTTTACTATAGAACTGAAATAATGTCATGGAGCTGAGAGCAAAGATTTATCTATTAACTCCAATGGATGCAATCCTAAGTAGCACTTTATTTGTTTCACATCATTCATGTTGTTTATATATCACTTACTGTCTGAGAGAGATACAGAAAATCTTTACTTAAAACAATCTCAGTCTCTCATCCACAGACAATGCTTTCAAGAAAGCACGGTCCAGTAAGTACATATATACCTATGTATCAACTAAATACGCATTATTCTTCCCTAGCAAGTCTGAGACTGACTGACAAATGCTCTGCAAGATCAGGAACTGGATCACCGAGATTCTCAATTTTATACAGCAGAGGGTGGGGGGAGATTTTTCCAGTGTACGTACATCAGAGATGGAACTGAGGAATGTACCACAAATCACCAAAAATAATTCTAACATCCAGTTTGAAGACACAGATTTGCTAATAGACAGGAAGAAGGTGGCATTACTGCCTTTTTTGAGGCTGTGATTTCTCGGTAGCTGCAGGCAGGCTTATAGCCGCTGTTGCAGTCCTGCCTTTTTGCCCCTTTCTTGACACTTGTCATCTTCTGTGATGAGCTCTTTCCATTTGCTAAGCCAAACAGCTAACACAAAAACATTAGTTTAGGTTACCTTTCTGCCTGCTTGGTGAACTGAAATGGTTTATTCTAGGTCAAAAGACAGGATAGAGTGAAAGGAGCACAGGTAGCACTAAAGGTCAGTATTTACTCTTGCTTCTGCCATTTGTGGGGTGATGGGTCACATCCGGAGCTAGCACAGGCAGCTGCAGGTGAAATGGGATGGGAGGAGCCCATCACACAGAGATGTGACATAATGCACCCCAACATTGCTGCTCCTCAGCTATGCTTTCGCTCCGGTTTTTTTCTTGTTATTTTTTGACTTTTTGGGGTTTTTTAAAAAAAAAAGGAAGAATTTTCAGCTGCAAAACCTTCAACTGCTTTGGCAATACTAGATATATCAAATCTAGTCTAACTTTAAGGTGCACTTTTAGAATTAATGGAATTGGAGATTAATAACCTGCTGGAACCAGGAAATCACAAACACTTCTTCTGTGGTGCTGTAAAAAGGCAGCTAACCTTACATCAGCATACGACCCCCTAATCTGATGCTAGTGACACAGCTCAATAGATTTTCAGGTAGTGTGTAGGTTAGCGTAAATAGATGGTCAAAGAGGTTATTATTAGCATATCTTTTATTTTTTCCCATCCCAAGTTCCTCTCACTCAAAATGTCTTTTGCTTTCAGTACCAGTTGAAATTTTGCTGGGAATGGAGGAACAAACAGCTACAAAAAAAAAAATATTAAAAAGCATAGAGGTCATCTCCCCACAGACATTGTGGACATTGTCTGCAACACAAAAATCTCCCTACAGAGAGAAGTTACAAACAAATTCACATATGTCGTATTTATTATATGTCCAAACACAGCAAGCTTCCTCTACTGACAGTACTAAAAAGACTACTATGCATGAAAAATTATTTTGAAAACTTAAAAAAAGTAGCTGCTTCTGACTTCTTCTGTGACTTCAGCTGAAGGTCTACAGACAGGGTTACCACACAGCATCCCAAAGGGCAACTCTTCACTGAAGGATCAAAGCTAAATGCATTTGGGTTACACCCACACTAATATATACAAGAGGCTCATCTCTGCTCTCCAGCCCTGAGGTTAACCAGCCCCATGCAGCTCAGTTCACATTCACTGTGCTAATGTCCCTGACACTCTCCTCTCCCCACAGCCCCCCAGGAACAGGACCACCAGCCACGCTGACCCCCAGGAACAGCCCCACACTGTGCTATCCCCCAGCATGCACTCAAGTGGTCTCCGGAAAAGCATAACTAGGCCTGGACCAAAATCATGCCGTGGATCATCCTAACAATTGAACAGAATAAGCAAATATCATGTCAGTGCCCAGGCTTTAATCCTGTTTAGTTTTCTAATGAAGACACAGTCTTGGTGCTTGCATGCTAAGAGTAAACTCCATTTTGAAATCTTTTTTTAAAAAAAACATACTTTTATTTTTCCTTCCTGCTCATCTTTTTTTTGAAAAATAATTAAAAATGAAGAATTTTTTCCCACATTTTAGCTGCCTTCAAAGCCTGACATTAAAAACTACAGATGTCCCAGCTAAATACAATAAAATAGTACCCAGTTAAGTTCCCTCCATATTTTACTTAATTCATTCCAAATAGTCCATGGAGGGCTGGCACAAAAGCAAGGGGAAAAAATAGGACTGAGTCTGGTGCTTTTATATGCAGCACGATCAAGGTTTTTGTTACACATGAGTGAAAAGAACTAATGTTTCACCAAAACTGTAAACTCCTACGGCTCTCAGCAATAATTTCAGGAACCAAGATCCACTGAGTGAATGCTATTACCAACATTTAAGAGCATACCAGTGGCTACTTCCAAGTACATACTTTGAAGCAACACCCTCCAGTCTCACAAAAATTCATAGAATCATAGAATCTTCATGGTTGGAAAGGACCTTTGAGATCATCGAGTTCAACCATCACACATAAAAAAAACCACAACAACCTACAATTTCTGCCCCTAGAGCATGCCCTGAAGTGCCAAATCTGTATGTTTCTTGAATACCTCTAGGGATGGTGACTCAACCACNNNNTTCTAGCCACTCTTACCTAAGCCTGTAGCACTGCATGGGGTTGTTGTGACCAAAATGCAGGACACGGCACTTGGCCTTATTAAACCTCATACAATTGGCCTTGGCCCATCAATCCAGCCTGTCCAGGTCCCTCTCTAGAGCCTTCCTACCCTCAAGCAGATCAACACTTCCACCTAGTTTAGTGTCATCTGCAAACTTACTGAGGGTGCACTCAATCCCCTCATCCAGATATTAAAAAAACCTGGCCCCAGAACCGAGCCCTGAGGGACACCACTGGTGACAGGTCACCAAGAAGATTTCACCCCATTAATCACAACCCTCTGGGCATGGCCGTCCAGCCATTTTTTTACCCAGAGAGGAGTACACTTGTCTATGCCATGATTCGCCAGATTCCCCAGGAGAATGCTGTGGGGAACGATGTCAAAGGCCTTACCAAAGTCCAGATAGACAACACCCTCAGTCTTCCCCACAACCAGAAGGTGGGTGACATGGTCATAGACAGAGATCAGGGTGGTTAAGCAGGACCTCCCTTTCCTAAACCCATGCTGGCTGGCCCTGATCCCTTGGCTGCCCTGCACTTTTCATGAGAGCTCACTCAAGATGATCCTCTCCATGACCTTTCCTGGTACTGAGTTCAGGTTGACAGGCCTGTAGTTCCCTGGATCCTCTTTCCAACCCTTCTTGTAGGTGAGCATCCCATTAGCCACCCTCCAGTCATCTGGTACCTCCCCTGTTGACCAGGATTGTTGATAAATGATGGAGAGAAGCTTGGTGAGCTCTCCCACCAGCTCCCTGGGTATTCTTGAGTGAACCCCATCTGGCCCCATAGACTTAGGTGTGTCTAGGTGCAGAAGCAGATCATTAACTACTTCCTCCTGGATTATGGGTGGGTTGTTCTGCTCTCCATCCTTATCTTCCAGCTCAGGAGGTTGAACACCATGGGGATAGCTGGTCTGACTATTGAAGACAGAGGCAAAGAAGGCATTAAGTATCTCAGCCTTCTCCTCATCCTTGGTTGGAACTTTTCCCTCCTCCATTGAGTAAGGGATGGAGATTCTCCCCGACTCTCTTTTTGTTGATGTATTTGTAAAAATATTTTGTTGTCCTTTATGTTAGTGGCGAAGTTGAACTCCAGCTGGGCTTTTGCCTTCCTAATTTTCTCTCTGTATACATGTTAGGTTATAACCTAACGAGATCCCTGTACTCCTCCTGAGTTGCCTGTCCCTTCTTCCAAACATGGTAAACCCTCCTATTATTCCTAAGTCCCATCAAAAGTTCCTTGTTCATCCAGGTTGGCCATTTTCCCCGCCCTTGACCTTGCAACATTTGGGGACAGCCTACTCCTGGACCTTTAAGATTTCCTTCTTGAAGAGCATCCAGCCTTCCTGGACCCCTTTGCTCTTCAGGACTATCTCCCAAGGGACTCTCTTAACCAGTGCTCTGAACAGGCTAAAGTCCACCCTCCAGAAGTCCAAGGTGAAGGTTTTGCTAATCCCCCTCCTTACATCACTATGAATTGAAAATTTGAACATTTCATGATTACTAAGCCCAAGACAGCCTCTGACCACCACATCTCCCACTAGCACCTCCTCTGGTAGGCTCACCTACTAGTTGTATCAGGAAGTTATCTTCCATGCACTCAAGGAACCTCCTAGCCTTCCTGCTCTCTGCTGTGTTTTATTTCCAGCAGATAACTGGCAAGTTGAAGTCCCCAACCAGAACTAGGGCTAGCAATTGTGAGACTTCAGCCAGCCACTTATAGAATACTTCATCTGTCTCCTTCCTCATCCTCATTGGGTGGTCTATAGCATACTCCCAGCACAAAATCTCCCTTATTTGCCTTCCCCTTCATCCTTACCTATAAACACTCAACTTTATCATCATTGAATCTAGCTCTATACAGTTAAAACATTCCCTAATGTACAGACCCACACCCCCACCTCTCCTTCCTTGCCTGTCCCTTCTGAAGAGCTTATAGCCATTCATTGCAGCATTCCAGTCATGACAGTCTTCCTACCATGTTTCTGTGATGGCGACGGATTGTTGGTTTTGATTTCCTACTACGCATACCCATACTCCTGTGTGTGTAAGAGATCCAATTTATGGAAATTTTAGAGCTGAAAACAGAGATCAATATGAGGCTAGCACTCGAGAAGATGGTCGCACTACAGATAACTGTAGAGGAGAAACCAAGAATTCTTTGTAATTGAAAGGAAATTTAAAAATGAGATATAGATTACATTCAGTACAAAAGAAAACCATCAGTAGATCACATGCATGTGGAAAAATATTAGGAATTTTTAATCTTATGTATTTACTGTCCCATTATATTAAGACTCTCATTCATGGTCTTTGGGAAACTCCCTGTTCATACACAAGAAGTTTGATGTTTCTCTTTTTATACCATCTTGTCAACACGCTCAAATAGAATTAATAGGCTGTTCAGAAAAATAATTGAAAGTAGTAGGGGAAAAACTACAATAGGTTTAAGACTGTCGATTCTAGTACCAGGTGTCCTATAAAAACGTATTATTTTTTACTGGACACGACCAGGGTCAGCTCAGTGATAACAAAACTCAACCCCCCCATCTCCCTCTATCATTGCTCAGCCCAACATCTTTTCCCTCATCAGGCTTATCCTTACCACCATCAATAATAATTTTCTGCACAGCAGAAGTATCACTAGGCTTGTAATCACTGCCAGGCTCCTCCGGCAGAAAAATCACTCTCCGACTCACTCTAACAGCTTTAGAGAGGCTGTGGCAAGCATGGCAGTGATATGTTGACAAACCATTTTGAAATGTAAAGAGCTGGTTATGGACATACACTAAAAGAAAAAGGCATTTACTTTTCTATTTTAAAAATACGTATTTATTTTTTATAAAAAAATGTTCCTAGTTAAATTGGTGGGAAAAAAATCTTTTCATCTTTAGGAAAGGAGAGAAAATAAAGAAAGTGGAATATGTTTGTAGAATCTCATAGGAAAATGTGTCTAGAATTAAGTGTTTTTTCTTAATGAGCAATACTGATTTTGGGGGGGAGGGGAGGATGGAAGTACAAAACGTCATTCTGAAGAAAAAATATTTGTTTGAGCACTATAGGTTGAGTCGGGGATGGTTTGCTAACTCTACAATGAAAAATATTCCCTTGACCAGAATTTCAGCTACCACACTTCAGGGTCCAGGCACTGGCTGGATACAAAAACCAACGTGGGTTCAGACCAAGGAACTGAAGAGTATCACAGGCTACAACAATCACTGCCTTCACTGCATATCATACAGAAGAGGCAAAAAAAAGATGATTTCTATCTCAGAGTTCAGATAAGTACCACCAGCAAATTTTAGAGTTTGGGAAGAAACATACATGAATGTATATATGTATCCATAAACATGAGTTTATGTCCCTTCACATTTTGGTTAAAACTGAAAAACCCATCTTAAAACAACTAAGAGAAAATATAAAAACTATGCTGAGGCAGAAGATCTATTTCTGTTCTTCATGTTCAACCTTTGTAAAGAACAACCAACTGTGAGCCCATGCGAGCATAGCCCTTCAATGCTGCGTAATTATTCTGACTTATGGCAGTGGAGTGGTCTTTGTAGAGCACAAAAGACTGTAACAAGGTTTTGAAGACTAATCACAAGGATAGTTGTGGGTTTAGCACACAAACTGCATGAAAGCTGGAAATATAGCGCAATTCACCAAACACAAAAGAAGAATGTATCTCTATATTGATGTATATTCAAAATAGAAGGAAATCTGCTATCTTACATAACTTTTCTTGCAAAATATTAAGAAAAAAACCAAATGAATAGCTAAACATACCCAGCCTGTACAACAAGAACTACCCTAACTAAAAAGGACCTGACAATTTTTTTTTTTTTTAAATACAAAGTATTCTCAAATTCTGTTTTCTTTCTTTTCAATGGTACAACTAGCTCCAAGCTAGAGTAGGTTTTTTGTATCCCATTTCTTTCTCTCATTCTCACTTTTTAAATTTTTGGTATCCCAGTGGAAATAATATAGGCTATCCAGAAACTCATTATATCACAATTAAAACCCAGTTTTATTACCTATTTCTCACCATATGTGCAAGTAAGTACAATCAGTGTTAAGATCTTGTAATTATAGTTTGCACAAAATAACTGTATGACAGACTTCTATATGCCTTATATTTTAGCAGTGCTAGTTATTAAATATTTTAACTTCTGCAGTGTCTAAAGGCCATTTCAGTAGGAAAATGCATATAGTAAAAAGAAAGATTATGAGGGATATCTTTTAAAAAGTGGGTTGTGTTTTTCTTAAGTCAGTCTAATCTAAGATAAGAGACACCGAGATGTATGATTACCGTACACCATTATTAAATGGTAACGTTAAATTCTTATATTTCCATGTTTTGACACTTTTAGTTTGGATTAATTTTCAGTTCTCTGACTTTAATATATGAGCCGTTAGAAGGACTTAGACCATTAAGGTTATTTTCTTAAACTGTTACCCTTTCTCTCATCCTGAACTGGTGGCACCTTTTTCCTCAGATTAAATAAAGATGTCCCTCTCCTGCATGCATTTCCTTGAATTTTTCATTTTGCTTCTTTAGATCCATGTTTAGTTTTACTAAGAGATATCATCATAAATAGAAAGAAGTTAATTCTCCCAGTATGCATCACTTAAAATCTGAATTAGATTCTCAAAAAATTAATCATATTCATATATATAGTACTGCACTGTGCCATATCAACAAAATAAGAGTTTAGCTCCAACAAAGTTCTAAAATATGTGCGCTATTTTATTTTTCCATCAATAAATGGAAAGAGCCTCATGGATTCCATAGAAGAATCAAGAATTCACTCATCTTTATGTATTCAAATTAACTAGTGGGTTGTTTTGGGGTTTTTTTTTACAAAAGCTTTAAAAAAGACAAAGCATAAGTGAACTTCATGAAAGTAGGTGCTTGTTTCTATTTGATCAGACTTTATGCAGAGAAATTCTAATGATATTCAGACCTAGGTTTCAGTATCTTTGTTTCATACAGATGTTAGAACTGGTAAGCCATCATTGTGGATGACTTGCTTTTAAGAACAACACAGACAGCGTCCTTATAAAACTAAGTCGCTCAGAATTTCTAGTTTTTAGCATAACAGAAATTGCTTCAGAGAATGAAAACTCATTCTTTCCATTATCTTTATTGACAGTAACTCTAACAACTAATATTAATCTACATAATCTGCATATTTTTTTCCCCATATGTGTGTGAGGGGGAGGGGTGCTTGGGGAGGGTTGTTGTGGGTTTTTGGTTGGTTGCTTGTGTTTGGTTTTTTTAATGACAAGGAAAATATGCTTTAAAAATTATGCTGATATACCAATTTTTTTTGAGCTATTTAGTAAAATTATCTTAACGCACTTGTACAGAAGGTAAGAGCAAAAAATTACAGTGCCATAACCTCTCTGCATGAATGGAGGAAACTTTTCTGTACTAAAAAAAAAGTAGTATTTTCTAATCATCTTAGAAAATTGTTTCCTATGCTTCGACTACACTGACATAGTTTTGCACATTTTCCTGTTCATTTTCCTCATTATTATTTCTAGCAGACATACCCTTAAAGTTGCATTTGTATATATATATACACACATATATATGTGTATGTATATTCATAAAGTCCAATCACAACAGAAAGGACCACCACTTAAAAAATAAAACATCTTCCAATTTTTTTTTTTCCTTCTGAAATGAAGAAGTTAGCAAAAGCAAGATGAGTTCGCTGAACTTTTTTGGTACCTCTGAAGACACATTATTACCAAAAATTATTCTTAATGATGTATGGTAAATTTTAGTGATGACCTGATTCAGTAATCCTACTGAACTCTGAACTGATAGCACTTCTCAGAAACAATGTTCCATTTCAGGCTTCGTAAGAGATCTCTTGGAAGACAGTGCAGAAATTGCAGATCATCAACTAAAATTCATATTACATCCAACTCAAATGTTCCTAAAACCTCCTGTAACCTAAAAATGCATTTTCTATTCCTATGCATGCACACAGTTAAAAGACACCAAAAGTGTCAGTCCATCATTTAAGTTCATTGCTTCTGAGATGCAGAATACATGAGCTTAGTCTAATGGTTACCTTCTAATTATATATAAGGTCTGTATATATATAAGTAATCCCTCCGTTTTATGCTGAAATTAATAATAGTCATACACTACTCCTTGCATTCAAGTTCAAAATCTACATATGCATGAGATTTTATCTTTTAAATGTTTCTTTATTAAGTGTAATTTCATTTTTCCTTTGGAGTAAACTTTAGAAGCAGATATGAGCGTTCAATACCTCAAAATGGGACTCTAGAGACGCCTCTAAATAAAGCAACATGCAATACTAAAATAAATAGGAAATAAGAACAACATCCTAGTCAGGAAGACAACAGTGGGAGGAATACATTTTCAAATGGCACAGCATCATTACATGCTTTTACTCTGAGACAACCATACGTCAGTATGGTCAGGTCCACTGGAGCTCCTGCACTGAAACAGAATTTTCTGTAGCATTCATTTCCCACTGAGAATTTCTCAAGAATTTCAGCTTCTAGGTTTTGACAGATGATATCTAGTTCCCAAAGTCAAAGACAGCTCTGAAAATTTGGATCTAGCATAAACCTAGCACTGCATGTCCTAGCACCGGAGATGAAATAAAAAGTAGTGAGCTGCCTAAAGCCCCAGTCAGATTCCACTGCAGCTGAGCTTGTCACCTTTCAAGAACAAAATCTGTGATCTGGACTACTGACATTTTGGGGTTTTCTTTCTTCTTGCCTAAGTAGAATTCTCCCTTTGGATATTTGGTCGTCTCCCCCTTATTGAACTTCTCTACTTCATGGACCAGGCTGGGAGGGAGCCAAAACCAAAGATCAAATCTGAATTGCACCATGAAGAGGAAGGCATAGAAAATAGTTACAAAACGCAAGCCTCGCTGCCACAGAGAATACTGGCTTCAGCTGCAGGATTTGGTCCTGTTGCAGACACAGGACTTTGACCACACAAGCTAACTGCTATAGCCTCTCTTAAGCTCTTTCTAGAATATTCTAGTATATACATATAAATTTTACATAGAATAATCAATCATACTCTCACGGAGGGGAATATTAGATATTCCCAAAATCAAAGTGAACTTATAAGAAATGAAATCTAAGTTGATCACACATGATGCTATCAAAGCAAATATATTGCAGAGTAGGTATTGTCACACAGGCCAAGACATCCTCTTAGGGCTGCATGCAGATGACAAGGCTGCTGATGAGACCTTGACTATTAGACAGGGTGTGAGAAATTGCTGTACATGGCATAAGAAAATTCACGGACATGACAGCTCACAACGTGATAATTTGACAAAAGCTACAGAGAACAACAAGAGGGATTACTGGCCTTCACAAATTGCCATGGGGCTCTTACAGAGAAACAGTGAAACTACAGAGAGAATTGAAGAAGGGAGAATTATGAGGTTGTCCTGCATGGCCAACAGTACATAGGTCACCATTTCAGTGACACCATAAGGCCAAGATAACCTAGGGTAACTGTATGAGAAATATCAAATTTGGGTATGGATTTAGTAAAACTGGCACTGATGGGGGAAAAGTTATTACAGATAGGTTATCTGGGAGAAGACTCAGGCAACAACAGGGAAATACAATGGTGATTAAAAGGAGAGTGAAGAAATAGGAAGAAACACAATAAGGTGTGTAAAAGTCTCTGTAATCAGGGCTGTCTGAGGATACACGTGGCAGCCCTGTGCTCCATCACTGCAAACTAAGTGAAGAAAATAAGCCAAACCTGTTGTTCTGACAATATCATTGCTGCAGTCAGGAGGATTGTGAGCATGGCAAGAGGGGATGCTTTCCCCTGCAAGCACATGGGAGCACTGTAGGGGGGCTAATCCAGTATTCTGTTGTCACCTTTTTTGATGACAGGTACAGTCCTCACAGCATCAACATCTTCCCAGTCATTTCCCAATAAAATGTTGATAGGATACAGCAGTGCATGTTAAACATCTGTTAAAAGTTACATTTTTGGAAGGAGAGTGAAGTTACTGTAGTTAGTTTACAAATTGCTATTCTGTCATTAAAAAAAACCCAATAATTATAATTAGATTTTCCATAGTAGGTTGAATTGACATTCAGAGTATTTTTCTTGCTTTAGTTTATGATGGGATCACACTATAGTATTGACATTCAATGCACAACAGATTAATTTACTGATTTACTTTCATGATCATTTATTGGGTTATACTATATGAAGAATACAACATAAATTATATGCTAGTTAGACAAGTATCTGTTCTATTAAGACAAGATTTAAACTAGGATTTCCAATTTTTTGGAAATGCATTCTTTTTAAGACTACATACTTTAATTTACTTTCAATTCCCTTTTTAATTTACTGCGCAAGCATGGCTACTTCTATCTTAAATGAGTTATTCCTATGTTTAATGGGCAACACATATGGATCTGGATCCTACGGTTTGCATATGTTTTTCCTGATCAAGCAAACATAGATATGAACAATCTTCTGACTCATTTTGTCAAAGATGCAAGGAATTACTTTGTTTTCTGTTGCAGACACTCTCAGGATGACCCTTTCATTCTGGAGTTAACCTATCTGAATTACACACCCATTAAATTAAATGAATTGTCAAAGCTGAATCTGACAATTCTGTACAAAAAGCTATTCATCAGGAGATTTGTAATGTAACTGTTAGGCGAACAATGAGAACTTAAAGTAGCAATATTAAGGTCTGTAAAAGCAGTGCCAATTAGCGCTGTAATTTTTCTAATGTCATACAGTTGCAGCTCCTAATAGTGCCATTCATTTAACGCGTTAGGTAGGACATGGACTTAACCTGAAAGCTTTATGGCAAACACCACAAGCTTTGAAATAGTTCAGAGTATAATTTTTCCAGCTCGTATTTTTGAAGATTAGCTAATCCTTCTATAAATTGCATGTTCAAATATGGCATCTTACTTAAGCATACGGACAGAAATCTCCCGCAGCTGAATTACCCTTTAACATCCAGCCATATACAGGCAATTCCCATGTAGCTCCGTAGCAATTGTAGCAACACTCATTTCCTCTCTTCCCTACTGCTTCCCCCAGAATGGTTTAGTTCAGTCCAAAGATGTCTTCAACACCATCTTTTGGTTTATTTGTAATCTGGAAGCTACAAGCAAGCTACAAGATACAAGGAAGAGGGAACTCACGTCTGTATTGTTGTTCTTGATTTCTTTACATTTCAGGTATTAGAAATATCTTATCTGCTTATTCCTGATGTTGTTGCCAGCCTCATCTCAAGACCGTTCTGTAGTCCTCCAGGTGTGCAGCCTGTTGTCAGTCAACACCACTATCTTTATGGATTGGTCACTGCAACATTTCCAAGGCCATGGGCAAGGTGACCTTTTCTCAACACAGACACATATGGTACCTGGGAATTGCCACTCTAAACATCTGTATTCTCAACTTCAATACTGTTTTCATTCCTTTTTGTCCTTCAGGAGATTCTAACCAATAGCTACGAAGTATTAAAATATGGTTCTAGCTACAAAAATATAAGGCCATACTATTGAGCGCGAAACCTCATTCCTATGACACCATGGAGGTCTTAAAAAAGTCATTTAAGAGGAAATAAAACACATGAGAGCATAATCTTAAATCCTGACCATGTTCTACATATAAACATGTTCTGTGCATGGAAATGATGGTCATGATACAAACTACTAAGAAATTTCTCCCTTTGGGCTGTAGTAACAAAAAAGCCTCAAATTTCCTGGAGAAAATCCAGCACAGGTATCAACAGCCCTGTCTTAATTCATATCAAGGGTGATATACTCTTGTGACTGAGCACACAGTAAAGAAGGACAGGAAAACATTTCTTAAGATTTAATCAGGCCACCTTTTTCTTCCTGATGTTAGTTCTTTAATCTCTGCATCTCTTCAAAGTTGTCACCTATACTATTTCAAAATTCTAGATTTTTTTTGCCATTAAAATGACATTTGATTTCTTTTAATTGTTTTTTAGTGAATAAAATAGAGAAAGAAATTATTTTTAAATTTCAATAAATCGTTAAAAACTTGCTGACTTGCTGCATAATTTAATATAGAATATTTATAGCTTCAAATGAATTAATCACACAGGCAAATTACAGACATCATTAGTCAATTATGCATACCACCACAGGGCGTGCAAATGCAAGACTCCAATCATACAAGATGTCTTCAAGTGTTATTGTAAAAATCATTGAAAACCATGGTTTAAGTCATACTTGTCATGAATATATGAAATTCCTTTAAGTTTATAGGATTCTCCTCCGTTACAATGAAATTAAAATTTAGCCACTTACCTCTAAGCTTTTTAATCATTTTTTTTCTTACAGATCTGATCTGTTTGTAGAATGTAAACACAATTAACTCCTCAGCTACAGATTGTTTGGGGGATTTGGGCAACAGAAGTCTTAGCTGTACATTTGATTAAATAATTATTCCTTCATCTGCTGAACATTTCAGTGCAACAGTAGCTCTTTAGAGAAAAGTGGGTTTTGTTTCAGAAAACATATTCTTTAAGATACCCAGTAAAGCTAAGAACACGTCTTTAGATGTGTATAATTAAATTCTTTGTCTAAAGGAAATAATTAAAAGGACTTTTGTTACTACAACATTAAATTTGAAAGTTATGTATACAATAAAAATATCTTTCATTTCTACAGCATAGTTACATTAACTAGAAGTGCTGTATACAATATATATAATATATATATTATGCACTATATATAATTGGTCAATTAGGGTCAATAATCAATACCATAAGACAAGAAGGAGATTTTGGGGTGCAGAGATTGCTCAACCAATTTGGAGCAAACTGGTACAGCTACACAGGACAGTAGCAGGATGGCATAGCAATACTCCACCAGGTCCCAAAACCAAGGCCACTTGGCTCTGGCACAGCCTCACACTGATACAGATATACTGTTTCTGAAGCTAATTTTGTCGTAGCCAAATTATTTGTTTCTGCATCCCGTTTCATATGTGTTGGTCTGGGCAGGATGCCCCATTGCAGGTGTCCTGCCATAGAATCTCTTCTCAGAGGACAACACCTGTACTTCATGCACCACCCATGTAAGGACAGTCCAGCAGACACCACTCTCCTAAAAGCATGTGAATGGCAAAGATGTAGAGAGCTTCATGAAGCGCATTATATGCAAAAATAAACTACCTCACAAGCAAAGGAATACAATCAACCTCTGAGGAAAAAACTAACCAAAGCTGTATTTGGCAGCACAGCAGTGCTACAAAAAGAGATGATGGAAGAGAGTGAAGTATGATTATAAACTAAATGAGACTTTAGAATTTAGACTAAATTAATTTCTTAATACTTTTTTTTTCTTATTTGACCTTGATACCATCATCTTCATCCTCACAAAAACGCAGTGAAAACTTTCATGTCCTTAAGCCATCAAAACATCAGCTCCGTGGGAAAGATGCTGCATCCAGATACAGTGAACTCACATGGCTAAGCTGAGCTAGTCAGGTTGGTATTGGTTCAGAAAGTCTACAGTCTAATTAAATCAGACAGTACTCGTTCTTCATAATTTTCATTTAGCTGTTTACAGCAATATTTTTATAATAAAAGCCATCTATAAGCAACATACTGATGTGTCTTGACTCTTCTGGAGAAATGTAGCTCTGTTTGTGGTAAATTCTTATTATATAACCTACCTTCAGTTATTCCTCAAATCCTCTTCTGTCCTCATGGAAACCATGCATAGTTGTTCAGTGAGGTTAAGGCCAAATCTGAATTGAAGTTGTATGTCCTTATCCTCAACAAATGCAACCACAGGCAAAGGGCTATTTTCCATATGGGACCTCTTCATGCAGAAGTGCGCACTGAGGCAGCCCAATTGGCATTCCTTGCATCTCCCCAACTACTTCAGGAAGTCTGACTGCAAATCATCACCCCCCATCAGTACCTATTTTGACTTCATAGCTTCACACTCAACTTCTCTTCTTAAATCCGTCTTCCCACATTATTTTCAAAGACTTTTTATCCACTCCTCTTCCTTATTTAAGGAGCAGTTTCAGGACCGTGCTTCATGAGCTTTAATAAACAAACATGCTAATTTTCAGTAAAGATTTTTGTTGGGTCTGATGCATTTAGAAAATCTTTTTTTCTTCCTGGTTCACCCAAGGAAATGGTTTGCCAACATCTCCCTTCCAAAGGGTAGACTTGCAGGCTACAATTAAAGCCATACTTCAAAGCAATTTAATAATAGCAAGAAAGAATCATGCTGCAAATAATTAGTAACTGGTCAATACTGCATTCCCTCAACCTGAAACTGAACTTTTTCCACAAATTTCAAGTGAACACCAGAGTTTAGCAGTATTCAAAATGTCACATCTGAGACCACACAATCTCGCCAAAATAAAATAATCTTTGCTACTAGGAGGCTCAAGATCTAAATGGATTCGTCCAAAATATTCCAGATGACTGCTAAACAAGAAATCTGGCTTGTTCGGAGAGACAGATAGGAAATACTCACACACATGTTATTTTTTGTCTGAAGACATACATAAATATTCTCTCTTTATCTGTAGTGTGGCAATCCTGACTCTGAGGGGTTGCTCAGGTTGGGACTGAGTACTTGCCATTCTGCACACCACCTGTATGAGCAAGTTATTTCCGAAAAGGAAAAAGTTCCTCTGTGGGAACTTTTTTACATATACCTGGCATCACAAAAAAGGGAGAAACGGAGAGTTTGAACAAAACCTCCACAGCACCTCCAGGATCTTGTAACTGGAAAAGAAAACTGTATTTTCCATCTATGTTTATGTAACATTTTATGTTGCTCCTACTACTCAAAATTGGATGCGTGTACGACAACAATACTGTTATGTTGAAGCCAAAGCACAGAAACCACCAATGAGACTAAATTCAGTTCTACATTTAATCAAATTCACATCTAATAGATTTTTTTTTACCATCTTGCTCTTTCCTTTTTCTCTTCCCTTCTTTGGATAAGCTTACATTTTTTTCCCTATTATTTATAATATCAGCCATTTTTCCAGTCACATCACTAAACTTAAAAAGATAAAGTAGTTCAGTTTAGTTAGTTAATAGTTTAGTTAATAATGGTTAGGCAGTTGAGGCCCTCCACAGGCAGATAGAAGCGGCTTCACGTTCACAGGCCCTGGTCCTTGTGGGGGATTTCAACCACCCTGACATCTGCTGGAAGGACAACACAGCAAGGCACCAGCAATCCAGAGTGTTCCTGGAATGCATTCATGACAACTTCCTCTTCCAAATGGTAGAGGAACCAACAAGAAAAGGTGCTATGCTGGAACTTGTCCTCACCAACAGGGAAGGGCTGGTGACCAACGTGAGGCTCAGGGGTACCCTTGGCTGCAGTGACCACAAAGAGATAGAATTTAAGATCCTCAGGGCAACTAGGAGGATGTGTTCCAAGCTTACAACCCTGGACTTTAGACATGCAGACTTTGATCACTTCAGGGATCTGCTGGCCAAAGTGCATGGGACAAAGCCCTGGAGGGAAGAGGGGCCCAGGGCAGCTGGTCAGTATTCAAGGATCACCTTATCCGTGTCCAGTAGCAATGTATACAGACAAAGAGAAAGGCAGGAAAGAATGCTGGGAGACCTGCCTGGATGAACAAGGAGCTCCTGGACACACTGTCACACAAAAAGAAGGAGTTCCAAGGAGTGGAGGAAAGGACAGCTAGAGTGGGGGATGTACAAGGAAGCTGCCCGAGCAGCAAAAGACCTGATTAGAAAAGCTAAAGCTCAGTTAGAGCTAAATCTAGCCAGGGAGATCAAGGGAAACAACACAAATTTCTATAGGTATATTAATGGTAAGAAGACAACTAGGGAAGTTGTGAGCTCCCTCAGAAAGGTAACGGGTGAACTGGTGACAAGCGATATGGAGAAGTCCTCAATGACTTCTTTTCCTCTGTCTTCACTGGCAAGGGCTCCAGCCACACTCCCGGAGTCACAGAAGATAATGGGTTGGAAAGAACTGCCCATTGTAAATGAAGATCAGGTTCGTGACCATCTGATGAACCTGAAAGTGTACAAGTCCATGGGACCCGATGGGATACACCCACGGGTACTGAGGGAACTGGTAGATGAGGGTGCAAAACTTCTCTCTATTATATTCCAAAAGTCCTGGCAGTCTGGTGAAGTCCCCACTGACTGGAAAAGGGGAAACGTAATCCCGATTTTCAAAAAGGGAAAAAAGGATGAACCAGGGAACCACAGGTCAGGCTGGATGGGGCTCTGAGCAACCTGATCTAGTGGGAGGTGTCCCTGCCCCTGTCAGAGGAGTTGGAACTAGATGATCTCTATGGTGCCTTCCAACCCTGACAAGTCTACGATTCTATGATTCTAAGTTAGAAGCTGTCTGCCCAGTTTGGTTTTTGCATGAGATATAATCATAAAAATTGGTACCTTTGCTCTAGCTCCTAGAAAAGCAACTAAACATTACAAAGGAGTTTGCATTTCCTTTGGTCACTCCTTCCTGTGCACAGAGTCTCTTTTAGTCATTTCAGAGTGACCAGACAGATTTTAATGTTATACGTAAACTTGCCATCAAAACATAGCACAGTGACTCTAATGAATTTAAAAGCAATACTACAAAGGCAAAATTTCAAAGTTTTTTCCTCTCATTTCACGCATGAGTCAATAAACCACTTAACATTAAAAGTTAGTCAGTCTAACTACGTTGCAAAGGAACACAATTAAATACCATTGCAACAATAAGTGTTAAAAAATGAACTTGTTAAAGTTCACAGGAACAAGAAACTAAAGATTGATAGCAGTGCTAGTTCTGAGACCCTGCACGCATTCACCAGCCTAGAGCACAGCTTAAAACAGGCTATGTGTGAAGGAAATTAGCGTAAGAACTGTGACAACTATTTCATGAAGTGTTTTCACATTCTGTATTCAAAATGAGGTAAACCTATTAAAAAAACCCAAACAAACAAACAGAAAAAAAAACGAAAGAAAAAGAGGGTGGGGGACATCTCAAGTTTGCACGATGTTGTACTACTATAGGCTTTGAGGGAAACAACACAAACATACCTGTTTCATACATGTTTTCTGAGATTTAACATGTTTTAGGCACACTTGAAAGCACAGAGCCAAGAAATAGCTTTTGGTGACATTGATTTAGAGGGGTGGAATTCACTGTGAAGCCAAAAGTCACTTTATTACAATGAACTTGGACAGATGGACAAGGAAACTCAACCAGCTCATATTTGAACTATACCCTGATGACTTTTCTTAGCACAAATGTCGGTAGAAGGAAATAAAGGGAATAAGCCCATTAGTTGTGGAAGAAGGAAAAAGAAGAGAAATGACTAAAAATCATAAACGCCTTTGGCAAAGGTCCCACTAGGCACCAGATGGCCTTCATTTTCGCAGCTGCAAAGGACAATAAAAAAAATCTAATTTCAAAATCTAGAAGTACATATATTTACACGTAATGTGCCTTAATATTTCTACTGAAGTTTGTCATATTAAATAAATAAATTAATAAAATACCAGTCTTTCATGTTAAATTCAGGTGAATTTGATCATAAATGCCAAGCTGTCCAATATGTAGGGTCCTATACTGAAAAGCTGAAGTGTTTGGGAATTTTAAGTTCAGCTTTATCAATGAAGACCTTGAAAATCTCACTTAAACATCATATTTAATTTTTGAGATGTGTGTTAAATTTAGGTATTGACCAGGAGATGGCAGCAGTACCCACTGAATTTATTTACATGACTATGAAATTACTGCATATTAAATTCAAAACAAATATAGAACATATGCAAATTATAAATATGAAATCATAAATCCTGCACATGCTCTTAAAATATAATTCTTCATCAGAGACTGTATTATATGCGTATTTCTACTTTACTTGCATTGTGATCATTTGCTTCTGGGTCACCTTCAGAAATGAATTAAAAATTGATATATTTTCATATGCCGTGGCATACTCTTTGCAAGTCAGAAACCAATGATTTATTCCCTTATTTATATATTCAGTAATAATACACTGCAGAACGCCAAGTGATCTGTGGGTAGTGGTGGATAAAACTTTTAAAGCGTGATTTACGGCTGTAAGGAAATGTCCACAAGTCAAGGGTATGGATAGGATATGAGTCCCAGGTACGAGGGTGTTACTAGTCCAAAGGAACTGGAATAGGAATGGGAGGGAAAGGGCGGCTTCACTACTGGAAATAAGAAGGAGAGATCTGGAGAGAGAAAGAAGGAGGAGACCAAAAAAGAGAACAAAGGAGGAACTCTGTAAGCTCTCCAAAAGACAAAAGCTCACGTAAATCCCAGAAAGATGTTTCCCATCATGACCAGTATGCAAATATTCATGAAAAAAAAATAAAATTAAGAAATAAGAAGAGCTCAATAGGTTTTAAGGTGAAGTTCATTAACTGTAGGTGCTGTAGGGGACAACAGTATCAGAATCAAGGGGACATTTAAGGCTTTTCTACACATTAACAATATTACAGTTTCATCTGCTTTCACAGGCTTCTTCGTTACATCAATGCAATCCTGTCAGCTACCGTATATTCAATAATGCAAGAGTTCTCTTACAGTAACAACATTCATGTTAATAATAAATTTGAATCAGTTTCAACTGACATTTTATACTATAAGTGAAATAAATACTATCATAATTTAACAGTCAAAGAAACTTCATCTCAGAGTGCCTCAAAGTTACTCAGTGTTTCATAGCAGAACCAGAATGAGTCCCTAACTAGCTCCTACATCTCTTCTACCAAAGCACATTGATATCTAGTGGAAAAATGGGTTAAACCACTGTTGTAATGAAATTACAAACATGCGGCCCCAACAGAGGCTGTATAGGGTTAAGAATAAAGACAACCCCTTTTCCAGAGGAAAATTAAATAGATGTTAAATTTACCTAATTCCCAATAGGCAAAGCATGTGCTGGTCATCACTGCTGTAAGCAACGCAAGGCAAACTCATCAGTACTGCTAAAGTTCAACCATGCTATTGCCTGGAGTAGAGATGGAAATAACTCTGCTGGCAGATGAGCTCGCAGAGCACTGGAGAGAATGCTCCAGTTTTCCAACAACCAAATGAAGGACAGGAGATATAGCTGACAGCGGGCCCCGGTTAAGCCAGGCTCTTTTCTGATCAGGCATTTTTTGTCCTATCTTCAGCAGCCTGCTCCAACAGACAGATGCCAAATTTACCCATCTATAAGGTAAAATATATTGTGTAGCACAGCAAACCAAGGCCAATAACATAGACTCATAAATACAAGGAGTCACAGTGGTGCTGAAAATTTCTGCTCCTCAGGTCGGTGCAGGTACAGATTAGCAGTATATTAAGTCACTGATGAATAATAATATAAACAAACATGCCACGAGTCAATGGCTCTTACTGTTCTGCCCTCTGTCCAGCTTTAGGGGGCTGCCCATCCCGGCATGCAGAATAGGAGCACATACAAAGAGACCCCATACACAGAAGTGGAGGGACACACAAAATTCACCTATACTCTGGATCTTCACTCATCTACATCTAATTATTCCGCAAACATTGGCCAGCAGACTCATATGAGATTTTATTTTCCACCTAAGTAGAAAGCTTAGCAGTGCAGTCCAGTTGGACCAGAAATATAACTGCAGCTTCTTCACAGTATGAATATAAAACAAATGCTGGCAGTATTTACTGCACCTGTTTATTTATGCTGGAAAGTATGTTTAGAGGAACAGTAACAAAATCATAATTGACCAAAAACCTTTTCTCTTGCCTAATCCTAGACAGGTAACACTGGCTTCCCTCTACTGTTGGCTGTTAGATAGTTGACAGTTCCATGGAACAAAAGTAAAACTGACCAGCAAAAAAAAATACATCTTTCAATGATGGTACAGATCTTAAAAACCCAAAGGCAGCACCCAGCTCACAGAACAAGGGTGGTTTCCCAGTGATTCTGGAGAACATGGGACTGGAGGGTTTCTGTGTGTTATTTACAGAAACAAAAAAGTCAAATTACCAGAAAATTCAGTGTGTAATGTTTTAGCTCCTTCCTTTCTGGCTGAAGAATCTTTTTGGCTCCTTAATTTAAGAAACTACTAATAACATGAAGGTGATTGAAAACATGGAAAGTGACCTTTAACAACTAAGTGATCTCATATTCTTAAAAATGTAGTTAGCAAGAGTTAGATGTGTCTGACAGTCGTTGAAAGGTTTAGCCATAATTGCAGATGGCACCTAGCGAATAATTATGTCTTCAGGATGACAAATCAGCGGTCATCTGCATTTGATAAGAGTGCTAGACCTCCAGATACTGCAGAATAAAAAAAAAAAATTCCACATCTTTCTGTCAACGTTTTTTGTCAAATTTATTTATTTATTTATAAATGTGAGGTTGCCTAATCTGTCATATCTCATAACGCTGAAAAGCTTGTCACATCACTTCTTTACTAGTTAAATAAAGCAAACAAATGAAGAGCATGTTATAACATAGGCTAGAAAACCACCAATATTCTGACAATAATGAGTTCTTAAGACCTCTTTTTCTCTGTACGCAAAAGAAGGCGCTTCATTATTCTGGCAGAAAAAGAGGCCAGAAGAGGACACAGCTGGCTGATGCACAGTCCAGACAACAGGAGGGTCATGCTGCTTTGGCAGGTGGAAGCGTTCTGAAGACGAAGCAGAATCTACAAACACCACTTCATGTGAAAGCATCTGCTTCCCTATTGGTAAAGCAACGCACATCTCAGTACCTGTCAGATCTGTCTCAATTTGCCTAGTCCTATGGCACTTTCACAAGGCAAAAATATCACACGTGTTGTTTCAAGACTAATCAGCTGTGGTGTATTTGGGACAATTCATAAAACCTGCTCAGAACTCCAGGTAGCAGAGGGAGAAACAACCCCACAGACAGCTTGCAGCAACAGGTATTGATCCGGGTGCAAGGGAAGTTTGAGATCCCAATTACATATAGCCAATCAAAAAGGGGCTTCTCAATACCTGCTTTTTCATGTGAGCTAGTGGTGGGCTAGTTTTCCAAGAATGCTAAAGCTGAACAAAGTTTTTTTTTTTCCTTTTCACTCAGCTCTCCGCCCCCAACATATCTTTGCACAATACTGTAATTTAGGATTTTCTTATACACCAATGCTGTGAAGAAACAAGAATTCTGAGAAATTTTGCACTGTCAGTTTCTCACCAGAAACAGAACTTTTAAAGTAAAGCTAATCCTCCATAATGTATTTCACAATGTTCTTATCACAGGATTATCATTGCATGATTTCTGACACCTGCTGTTATTTGACTTCTTAGATTAGGTCAATATTTTCCATTTATAACTCTTTACTGAAATAATTAAACAAAAAAATCTTCTACTGAAATAATGTAACACTTTATCATTGTACTACTGAAAAAAATAAAAAGTGATTACTCTGACTGACCTAAAATAGGGCTTCAGTAAGTATCACTGCTGTCAAAAAGAGGCTAAAATCTCAATCAGTTCACTGTTGTTCTTGGTGGCTAGTTGTCGTATCAGTGCAGTTCAGTTAACGGTGAGGTTGAAGTTCTACATCCCTGGCAATCAATGGAAAAATAACATCAGTTTTATAAATCAAACACCTTCTCCATTTTTAAACTTAATTTTTCTGATCATATGCCTCCTATTATGTATATGATAGCAGAACTTCAGGAGATCAGCCTCCCATTCATATTAAGTTATCTCTAGGAGGATCGTCCAATCAACGTAGGAGCAGAAGTTTTATAATTGACTGCCTCTAGTTTTAGGTGAATAAAAGAATTTTTAAGCATCTGCAGTTTAATTTACTCTATTACTGAAAATTATTTCTATCCCCTCAATGAGCTAATATTTTATATCCTTGAAGAGATGCTTCCTCTATTAGTTCTCCTGAGGGATTAAAATATCATGCATTAACATATTCTGAATATCAGCCACTCGATAATAAGAACAATCTACTACATACAATGTTAGCAAAGTGGGGCTGAGGCACAGGAAATGTTGAGATTTTTTACTTTGTTTGTATCTTTCAAACATAATATTAAACTCTTGTGGTGGGTTGACCGTGGATGGACACCAGGTGCCTACCAAAGCCACTGTCTCACTCCCCTCTTCAGCTGGACAAGGGAGAGAATACAACACAAGGCTCATAGGTCAAGATAAGGACAGGGAGACATCACTCACCAATTACCATCATAGGTAAAACAGACTCAACTTGGGAAAATTAGTTTAATTTATTACCAATCAAATCAGAGTAGGATAATGAGAAATAAACTGCAAATCTTAAAACACATTCCCTCCCACACCTCCCTTCTTCACAGGCTCAACTTCAGTCCTGAATTCTTCACCTCCTCTCTCCCCCAGTGGCACAGGGGGATGGGGAATGGGGGTTGCAGTCAGTTCATCACACATTGTCTTTGCTGCTCCTTCCTCCTCAGGGGAAAGACTCCTCAATACTCTTCCCCTGCTCCAGCATGAGGTCCCTCGCACGGGACCTTCTTAAATATATTATCACAAAAGAGCTACCANTTCCCCAACATGAGACCTTCGCACCGGCTGCAGTTCTACACAAACTGTTCCGGCGTGGGTCCTTTCCATGGGATGCAGTACTTCAGAAACAGACTGCTCCAGCATGGGTCCCCCATGGGGTCACAAGTCCTGCCAGCAAGCCTGCTCCAGCATGGGCTCATCCCTCTATAGTTCCACTCGTCCTGCCAGAAGCCTGCTCCAGCATGGGCTTCCCACAGGGTTACAGCCTCCTTCAGACTTCTACCTGCTCCAGCATGAGGTCCTCCTTTGGCTGCAGATGGATATCTGCTCCACTGCTAACCTCCACGGACTGCAGAGGGACAGCCTGCCTCAACATGGTCTCCATTACAGGCTGCACGGGAATCTTGGCTCCAGCACCTGAAGCACCTCCTACCCTTCCTTCTTCACTGACCTTGGTGTCTGCAGAGTTGTTTCTCTCACATATTCTCACTCCTCTCTCCACCTATTGTTACATAAGTTCCATGCCCATCCTGTCCCGTTCCCCCCCGTGCTTCCTTCTTAAATATATTATCACAAAAGAGCTACCACCTTGGCTCTATTGGACATAGGGGAAGCTTCTAGCAGCTTCTCACAGAAGCCATGTTTATACCCCACCCTCTGCCAAAACCTTGCCATGCAAACCCAATACAACTCTCTTTCAAAATATTTTTTATCCGGGACATTGTTTCAAAATACCTCAGGTGAGAAAATTCTAACGGTTGGAGTATGGGTTTGGGGTGGTTTTTTGGTGCCTCTGCAAATCTTTGGAGCAGTATTCAAACTAACAGTAAACAAAAGTTAGTTTCTTTTCATCAGAAGTACAGCATTTGACAATGCAAATATTAACCATATTTTTTTTTGTGTCTGTGGAACAGCAGAAAATATTATAGCAGATTTCTAATACAAGTTTCCTCTCTGATATAGAAACTACTCTCTATATTAGTATGCAAATTCTTGAACTTCTACATCTGGACACTTAAAAAGTTCAGAATCACACAAAGAGATGCTTTAATTTCTGTCTTAAAAGTACATTTTTCTTTCCTTCCATCATTCTCCTCTCAATAATGAGGAAGGCCTATGTTGGTCTTCATCAGCTTTTGCTTCTATCACCCTGATGTAAGAAGCCAAAGATCAGACAGAGCAATTGAAATGGAAATAATAATTCCACCAAAAACTCAATGAGAAATCAATAGCCAGTTGTTTTCTTAAGTAAAATGGCAAGTATCTGATTTATTTAAATTCGACAGGTAAGTGATAAAGGAAAAGGTGTGTGTGCAGTAAAACATAAGGAGATCTTTCTTTGCTGGGAGGCAACTGCAGTAATAACCAAGAGACCCAGCCTCCTGCTAAAAATGCTATTTCCATTCCTACTTTTCAAAAGGATCCTTTTGCAGAAAATCCACACATCATTCAGCTTTACTGAATGCTGAAATGAAAAATAGATGCCTACTGTCATACAGCTATATTGATTATGAGTGAAAATGTGATCATTTTGCATTAACTTGCCCCACAGCACTGGAGTTCCATCAAAGCATCAGAAGGAAATTAATGCTTTCATATAGTGCCTAAGAAAAATATGAGATGTTGTTCACTTTGCCCTCTAGACAAAGAGGTATATGCCAGTCGCTGAGAGGTAATAGCTTTCAGAAGAGAACATGAACTCTAGACTTTTATTAAAATCATTATTTAATGTGCAAAAAATAATGAAGCCACAGCCTTGGCATTTAAAACAGCAATCTGTAGTCATTACATCTTAGATCATGAGGCTTATTTTGTAAAAAGCCAGTCTTTCTCAAATTAAAAATTCATCATCAACTCCCACAGATTATGTAGTACTTTAAATGATGCCATTTCATACAGATTTATTCCAGCTAAACAAAGAGCTAGTAAAGTGGCACACATAAAATAGATATTTCATTGCTCTCTCTCTAGAAAGACCTTTCTACTCCTTAGACTGTTCGAAATCTTACACAAGGGTTGACTAATGCATTGATATTTTAGTCATTTCACCTTCAGGGAGATTTTAGATCTTAATTTGCCATGCTCCTCACCCCCACTGTAACATGAACTGTAAAAAATAGCCTTCAACAGAAGGTTTCTTTCTTCTCTTTTCATACTTAGAATGGCAGCTCACAAAGTGAATGGCAGGAAGAAGATGTTAACAGGCCTAAGTGGATCCCTCTAATTGACTAGCATTTAATCCATTATGAATATTAGATTTATTTTTGATGAAAAAAATAGGTAGTGAAAACCTGTTCCTCTCCAGCAAGAATCCTGTTAAGAACTTGCGTGACAAAGTGATGCAGCCCTACATAACTGGCATTTGTTACTCTGCTTTATATCAAAAAATGTTATGCTTGATTCTCTTTAAGCATGAAATGATTTTTACTAAATTAAGTTATACAACATTATAGTACATGTAGATTTTAGGGGTTTATCTAATAAATCTTTTGGAAGATCACTATGGCCTGACAAGAAGTTGCAAGATAGCACATTCCTCCTCTGTCTTACTAGTGAGAGATTTTACTCAGTAACTTGAAGAAACGTGAACGAGATTTACATGTATATCAGCAAATGAACAAAAATGCATAGCACGTTTTATCTCTTTCCTGCCTCAAGACTTCTTTTAATTACCATTTGAGCTACAGCGGTGTCAAGAAGTTGGTATCCCTTTTGAAAAGAACATTGAAAGAGAGGCAGTTCCTCCCCCAAATTATTTTAACGTATGGACCTGAATCAGCACATAACACCACCTGTAATTTAAGTTTTCGTATGTTGAATAGGCATGCTGATTTCAATCCCACTCTTCTTTTCAGCAGAAACAGTACATTTAAATTAACATGTTTCAGAGTACGTCCTCTACTGTCTTCCAAATGTCTATACTCAAAACACCTCTCCCACAGAGCATTCCTCTTACAATGGCGATGCAGCTTTTTCTACACCTTTCTGTGATCTCTACACCTACTAGATAAGATTGTAATTAGGGACTAGCAAGGGGATAACGATATTTTATCAAGGGCCTGGAATATTACATTACTTACTATACCTTCCATCTTACTAAACGGCTTGCTCTTTAGCTGTATCTGCCAATAAGATTTATCTCCAAATCTAGCAACCCTACAAAAGATGTTTACTCACAAGTTTTGCAGAATCCTACCATGTTTCATGAAACTTCACTGGCAGTTCAGACCCATGTGTAAAGCAAACAGACCTCACACTCACTAAACTGCTGTTTGCCAGCGATTTATGCAACATTGTAGAATTCAAACTAGAAAATAATTTTTAAATGAAGACAGAAAATTGTGGGAATCTTGAACAGGATTGCAATATATGCAACCTATATGATGTGAAAAAAAAAAAAAAAAGCAGAACAAGCTTCAAAACAAAAGCAAGCTGTTGTACTTTTCATAGCACCAGCCATTTCAGAAAGCTGAAAATAAAGGATGGCCATTATGACAGATAGTTCTCTGGAAAGGTAATAAAATGACTTGCCTTGTTCTCGTCTCTGATAAGTTCCTATAACTAAATTATAGCAATGCCCATCCAAAACAACAATCTAAAAATCAATTTGGTATACATAATGAAATATACCACTTCATGGAAAAACTAAAGTTAAGGAACTTAATTAGTTGTGCCAGTTGGAAAGACATAATCTCATAGTTTCTGCACATTGCTGCAGTTTGAACAGTTTCACAATGAAGTCCACAGAACCACGCACAAGCTTAGAACTGCTACTGTACAGGCATCACTGACATTTAGGTCTCTTAGTTTGTTACTCGTGAATCTTGGCATCTTTGAAGCAAATAAGAATATCATAATTTCTATCCAAGAAACAGAGATTATAGAAAAATTATGAAAATAGGCAGTACCTTGTTGCTTCAGGAAATGGTGCCACAAGGGAGAGGCTACTTGAAACCTTAAAGTCTAAATAGTTTCCCTCACAAAATTGTTCTCAATTATGCTGAGAGTAGTGGAAGCTTTATCTTCAAATTTCCAAATTTATCTGCAGAGCTGAGAAAACATGCTGAATGTTGACACACAATCTGTAGGATTAAAAAAAGTAAGCCATCTCAAGTGCCAGAGCTTGCTGTCTCACAGAGTGAACAGGCAAACTTGCACCCTATCAGAACAGTTTTGCAAGCCAGTTCCCGCTTGAGCACAATGTTATTAAGGAAATATTCAAAATCAACGCATCCTTTCTCAATACCTCTCTCTAATAGAGTGCTGAATCCTCCAAGATAAGCATCTATTTACAGCTTTTACATCCTCTCCATCACATACTCCTGCTTTCTTATCTCCAGTTATATGACCCCAGACTGAGGCAGGCAGACAGTTGTACAAGGGGGCTGTTGCTTATTTTTTTAAAGAAACATCTTTACCTGTAATCCAAACAGCACACAGTTGAAGTTCTACTTTCATACTGCATACAGCTTCTTGGGTATTAGCCCTATGGGTTTTCTTTAATGCTTTAATTCAAGCAAAATATTAAAAATTAGGGCCTCTTAACTATATAAAGATCTATTGTGGGATTCCTAAGTGCGTAAACGTGAAAAGCATTAAAAGAGTTGAGCAGTCTCAAAGGAAAAATAAAATTATTTTTTAAATCAGAAAAAATTGTTATTTACTAAAACTAAACACATTGCACTGGGCAGGTGTGGGTTTATACTTTTTTTTTCCCCAGTATATTCTTTCTTCTACATTGTACTTACCTTTTCTCCCAAAGCCCAGCAAACATTTGAAATGATTATGTATTCAAGAATGGTGTATTTGCTGAAAGAAAGACAAATACTTCTTCAGCTTGAAACTCAATTTGTGGTTGAATGATTAATGTCATCTAGGTCTTGCAATTACATAAGTTTGGATGTCACCCAGGGGGTTCAGGTTGTCATGCCAGTAGAAGTGCACATATTTCTTCTCAATTCAGTGCACAACAGGGCATGCTTCCCTAAATGGAGTGCAGGCTCCCTCTATAGTTACAGTCAAGCAACCAACATTGCCTAGTATGACCAAAACAGCTTTAATTTAAATTCTTGTTTCTTTATAGTAAAACAAAATAAACAAGAGCAGCCATTCCTGCATAATCTCTCTGTTGCATCATCTGCCTTCTAGGTACTGTTATTACTCACTGATGCCTAATCACAATTACTTTTTCAGAGGTAATAAAGTTGCTAAAATTAATCCAAAAATATACAACTACAAGAAGTGATTAATCAAATACAGAATTTTTATTTAGTAACTTTGGTCAAGTCTTGCTTCACATTAACATTTCAGATGAACTCTTCTTTTATCCTATTATCACTAATATTCTGTTAATATCATCAGTCTTAACTTGCAGTACACACCTTTTGTTCTTTTCCCCTCAGGTTTTCACAAATTAGATAAGAAACTATTTGCATCTCCTACGACAATTTTATCTTATCTGTGCGGATATCTATCAGCTCACTAGTCTCTAGGTCTGTCCCAGGCCAGGATCCCCAGAAACATCTGGCTACTTTAAACCAAGCATTTGCTATGCTGACAGGCTATCTGACTGCTAAGAGTGGCCATGTTTCCAAGAAGCTCAGTCTGAAATTCAACAAACCGCAGAATAACCTGCCTTAGACGAGCTGTTCTACAGGGATGAGTTTCCTGTACACATTTAAGTTCCTGACCTCCGCACTTCAAGTTCATCCTGCTTGCGTGCCAGGCACATAAGTAAAAGTGTGCTTATGTGTGCTTCTTCACATGTGCTTATGCCAGTTATGCTTGCCGGGAGGAATGCGCAGAGGGACAGAAGACTACAAGAAACAGTAAAGAAAAAGTTTCCTCATCCCCATCTTACATCCTCTTACAGTGTGAGTGCTTCTTGGTGCAGAATCACACTGGCCATGTTAAACCCTTTCCGGCAGGCTTAAGCTCAGTTGTTGGCCTTTGCTCCAAGACGGACTGAAAGCATGTGCTTTGTTAGGGACAGCTAAGAACATGTTTAAGAAACAGCTCCTGCTTCCTGTGAACAATAGCATCCACCCTGATAAGAGGCCTGGTGAGAATGCTTTTAATTCCTTCCAGAGAAAAGACAAAGAGATTAGGCCTTTAAAATAACTTCCTTAAGCTTTGCTTTGGAGGGGCTTAAAAGTACTCACACACCAAATTACCAGATCTCAGTGAGAAGCCAAAAGATAAACTCAAGACTCACCAAAGAGGAGAAACTTAGTTTGCCTCAGTTCCTCTCTCCCTCCCAGGAATGATGCATTGAAGACTTATGCAGATTCCCTGCCAATATAAGTTCAGCCCCATCTCAAGTACCAAATGTCTCTTGCTAAGGCATCTGCCCCGTGGCAGGTGCTGAGGCTGTTAAACTTTAAGTCATGGCCCACCAAGGTAGTAATTTGCCTTGGGGACCACATCCAGAAATAACACATCCCTCTGCAACACCTCAGAGCCTTGGCAAGCCCTACTCACCACCATGCAAAAATCCTACTTTACCACCAAGGCTTTTACCCACTTTACTCTCCTTTGTCACCTGCCATCTCAGCCAGTAAATCCCTTTCTTACACTTTCTCATAGTAGGCATCTGAACAGACTTCTTCCCACTAGATAAGCCTTTCACAGCTAAGACATGTTCAGCATCATATCCATAAGAGACAAGAGGCTAACTTCAGGCTCTGCTTGAGCTTGTGGTCCTGCCTGAGGTACCCATTAATGAGTAAGACATTTTGCATGCCTTGATTAACCCTTTCAAGTAAACTTTCTGTACTCCAGGAACACCACTGACACAAGTATGTTGCAAGCAGGAAGAGAGCATATCATAAAATAACTTCCAGATCCTCAGCAGTACTGTTAAAGGGAAAACCAAATATAGACATAGATGAAAATAGTTTACAACTGCCATTTCATTTTCTCACTCACAATAAGGTAAAAATAACAATGGTTAAAACTTTAATACTAATAGCTATCTTGTATTTACTGTGCGTACCTAGTTCCCTGAAGCCTGGTTGAGTTTATTGGATGATGCAAAACTGACAAAAGACATAAGTTCATCTATGTTCCAATAGCCCCTTTCCCACCTGAGAAAAAACAAGCTCCTTGAAGGGAATCAATCAATTCCTTAACAATAGCAGGATTTCAACTACTGCAATGTTGTGATTTCTTACAGAAATTGGAAGTATGTCCCACTTGCTATGCATATATGTTGTAATTACCTTAAAAAGTAATTTTGAAGTAATTCAACACATTATCAACAAATAATCACCAAAGAAAGTCAGGGTATCTGACCACAAGACCTTAGCCATTTTTAGGGGAAAATGTCTAGTGAAATACCAAGAGCTGATTAGCACTCAGCAGTCTCGCCCTCAAGATTGTCTGTATTCACTGTTTCTGCAATAGAGACAAAAGTTTAATCTTTACACACAAAGCACAACATTTTTGCAGAAAATGAAAAACTAGGAGGAGTGGCTGATGCACCAGAGGGTTATGCCATTGAGAAGGCCTTCAATAGGGTGGTGAAGCGGGCTGACAGGAACTGTATGAACTTCAACAATGGGAAATGCAAACCCCATGCACCTGTATAGGCTGAGGACTGACTGACTGAAGAGCAGATATGTGGAAAAAGTCCTAAGGGTCTTTGCAGACACCAAGTTGGAAACTAACTCGAGCAATGCAATCTTGGAGCAAAGAATGACAAACAGCATCCTGAGTAACATTAGCCAGAGGGTAGCCAGCAGGTTGAGAGGGGTCATCCTTTCCCTCTGCTCAGCACTGGTGGGAGATACCTGGGAGTGCTGGGTCTAGTGCTGGGCTCCCCACTACAAGACAGGGAAATACTGGAGCAATTCCCAGGAAAGGCCAGAAAGGTGATTAAGGGACTGGAGCATCTGTCATATGAGGAGAAACTGAGAGAGCTGGGACTGTTCAGCCTGGAGTAAAGAAGGCTCAGGAGATCTGATCTGCATGTAGAAATAGCTGATGGTGGAATAAAGAAGGGGGAGCCAGGCTCTTGTCAGTGGTGCCCAGTGACAGGGCAATAAGAGGCAACAAGCACTAGGTGAAATACATGAAATTCCACCTCAACATAAGAAAGCACTTTTCTACTGTGAATATGGTCAGACAAAAGTTGCCCAGAGAGGTTGTGGAGTCTCCATCCCTGGAGATGCTCAAAACCCAACTGGACACAGCTCTGAGCAACCTGCTCTGAGCAGGAGGTTAGACTAGATGATCTCCAGAAATGTCCTTTCTGCCTCATAAATCAAACTGACACTTAATATCTCACTTTATTCTCTTTCTACTATCTTGACAAAACTCAAAGTGAAACAAGTAAATGCGCATGCACAGACACACTGACACACAAAAAAAACCCCAAGCCCCTAGCTAAAATGAAAGTAAACTCCATCACGATTCAAAAAACCTTATCTGAAAGTTACGTTAACTTTTTTGTTCAAAGAATTTAACTAGTGCACCAAGATTAGCCCAGCAGGCATTTACCCAGAATAGTCTTCTGTGGTTCATACTTTTGAAAAGCTATAGAAGTACAGTGTATTTTCACTACTTCTGAACAGAAGCAGTGCAATTTTTTTTCAGTTCTCAGCAACCACATTATTTGATCCAACTCAGATAATACCGTTACAGAAGCTCTATCTCCTCCCACTTAAATAATGAACACTATTAGCAGCCAAGCATAAGAAACTATAAAGTCTACAAAACCATCTATGAAGGAGAAGACCATTCTTGTTCTACATCACTGTCCTTGGGAACTTCATCTATTCAGGCTACGTCTATAACAGACATACCTAAGCCAACAGAGATTTTTCGTTCCTCCAAAGGGAATAAGTGGTCACTTCACGCAGAACCAGAGAAAGAGTTTTTCATTATTTGAACTTCTATTCTTAATATTTTCAGGTTTGCTTAGTGGTTTGGTTTTGGCTTTTTTTTTTTTTTTCCATTCTTACGGTTGTTTTGTTTGATTGTTTTGGGTTTTTTAAGTTTCATGAATTTGTTTAGGTAGGATTTTTTTTGAAGGGGGAGAGGATCAGGTCCATCAATCTGTTAATATTAATAAGAATCGCAAACCGATCCAAAATAGCATTTCTCCACAATGATCAGGAATGAACAAGGCTTTAGGAAACTTTTTTTCCTCAAACAACATTCCATATCCAACCTGACCTGTTTACAAGAAGTTGTCATCTAAAAGCATGACTTAAAAAAAAAAAAAGAAAAAAAAAAACATTAAGTACTTTTACCTCCTGTCAAAAACAGTTTAACAATCTGATTTCTCTGAGGTAAAGGGATATATAATCTTAACTCTGTTAGTCTATGCCGGTACACTACCTGATAGTACACAATCTTGCTTGAGTAAGATTCTATATGCAATCCATGAACATTACTCCCTTTTTATATATAAAAAAATCCTCTACTAGTAATAGTATAATGTTGCTAAAAAAATTGTTTACTCCTAAAAACAAACAGTGGTATCACAATATTTATATTTACTGTATAATCACATGACAGCAATGCCAGTATTATTCACATATTCACTTTTCCACAGAGCAACATCTTAAGTCATTTAGATAACTTCATCTGCAAAATGCTTGTTGCTATCAACATACAATGTAAATACAAAAAACCCCTAAAGACACACATAGCATTGTAGCAAACAGGTGGAAGCTGGGTTTGACAGAAGAAATATTGGCTATTCCTATGTCTGGAAATGCATTCAATAATCTTCCTTGATGATTAATACATCCCACGTGTAAAAGCCTGCATAAAAGACCAAGCAACAGCTGTAATTTACTGAAGGAGGTAGGAGAGCTCAGCAGCAGAAGCCATCCAAGTTGTAAAATGACAGTGTATTAGTAGTTCCCATCCATTTAATTACAGTTTAAACTTTCCGATCTGACACAGTAATAAATTGAAAAATGCTACATTACTGGCTATTTTTTTTCTTTAAGACAGATGTTGTACATGGTATATTGTAGACCTTTTCCATCTCTTCCTTTCTTGCTGGTTATTGCCTGGCTAACAGGATGTTTCATTTTAATGAAAAATACATTAGTGCATTAAGATAAGGTCATCAGTTCTTAAGTTAAATGCAATTTCTGTAATAAAATTAATTGTACAGCCCACATAAAAATTTTTATGTGGGTTAAACACTTTTAATTACTACCTAAATTTTGTTCATCTGAATGTTTAAATGGAGTATTCCCCTATAAAAAGAATGCATACACAGTGAAATGCCTTTACAGTGCTTTACAGCATGCCTTATATATGTTATACTGTAATACAATAAGTAGTCATGAATGTTAAAGTCTACATAAGTCTCTTGCTCTCTTCAGCAAGGCCTAGGGGAAGGAGGCAGAGGAAAGAAAGCTGTCAGGTTCTATAGCCTGTGAAAACTGTGTTTGAGAGTGGACCTGGTTGCTCAGGACCATGTCCTGTGGGATTTGGGTGATATTTAAGGATGGAGACTTCACAATCTGTCTGAGCACCCTGGTATACAGCATTATAAAGTAGAAAATATTTTGGCAATTATTTGTAAATCTTGTTCTGTATCATATAAATAACAAATGTTATTTGATATAAATATCAAATCATCACTATAGCAGAAGATGGAGCTCAGATCACCTCCCAGAGTACTCTAACAATCTTTGGCTATTAAAAAAAAAAAACTTCAAGTTTTCTCAGTAATATTTGTATATTTAGCACAAAGTGGAACAGCTTGTACATGAAATACAAGGTTAGGATGACTTTATCCCACTAGTTACAAAGTTCTTCTGAAACATGAGACAAAACTCTGAAATTCACCATGCCATTCAAAAGCAAAGATATAACACAGAGAGTCCTCTGTGCCTTAGATGGCTATTAAGAGGACTTGAAACAAGGTTCTTTGCTCAGGTCCTCCCCTCAGGAAATTTTTTTTTTCAACCAGGATTAAAATGATCTAATTTTTTTTTTCTTTTAATTCAACTCCTGAATCTCCAAAATAACAACCAAGTATTAATTCACGTCTAAGTCAGATGCCATTGAACTGCATAATGATAGACCTTGGGACTTGAACCATAGATTTATGAGTTAATTCAACGTGCATGCTTTTTCTAGGATATTTTTAGTTTTATGCCTAGAACTCAATATATGTTATTCAATCAATTGATTTATGAAAACAATATTCCTATACTAACTTAAATGTGGTTCCATATTTCAGAATTAGATTAAATTTGACATTTTATGTTCTCTTCATTTTAACTGAACTGGATTGTGTCAACAAAAAAATATCTTCCTACATAGAGAAAAGAATTGTTTTCATTAAAGGAAGCTTTGGAAATTAAAGGAAACTTTGGAAATACTTGTGTTCTATGGCCTCAGACCCAATAAATTGTTAGATTAACTAAGTGAATGTATAATATTGTATGACAGAAAAAGTTGATACAAGCATCTTCTATAGGTTTCCTCATTGTGCTTTCGAAGTGTACTTCAACCATAAAAAAAAAAAAAAAAAAAAAAAAGGAGTTTTTTTGGGGTTTTTTTGGTTTTTTTTTTTTTTTTTTTTTTTTTTTTAACAGAATCCAGGAGGTGTGATTTTGTTGCAGCTGAACGAACAGTATAACATCTTTGCATTATTGTCAGTAATGTCATTCCTGGTTTTGAGACACGGTCAAACACCATCAAATCACATTAAATGTTGCAAGCTCTGGCACTACTTACATAAGGAAAATCTTTGTCACTCTCCATTGAGAGTGGCATAACAGCACAAGGAAAAGCACAGTAACTTTAAGCAGCTAGGTAGAGAAGAAACTTGTCCAATTCAAAAATAGTTGGACATCTGACATCCAAATCCTAGTCTGTAGTGCAGATGTGAGTGAGGAGGAGGAAGAACAGAAACAGTCTGTACAGATGTGTTTGCACATAAACTTTGCATATCTGGATTTGTGTGGAGAAGCAGTGAAATAATTAGCATTTTAGCTCAACATCCATGAGACACCCGTAGAATAGAATACAGTGAGGAAGGTAAAAGTCCTTTAAGACCTACCCATATGGATGGAAATTATCTGAGAAATCCAGTTCTAGAAAATATACATGACTGAAATATCCCAAATAATCAGCAAATGAGCAAAAGTGTTTATTATGTTCTTTCTTTTTCTGTGCTTTTAAACTCATTAACCCCATGTTTTCTTCTTCTCTGACTTTAAGGCATTTTTAACTATTCATACTCTTCTTAGAAGTAGAAAATAATTACTTGGCTATCATGTAAAAGTAGTAAGCTCTCCTCACAGTCTATCAAATTCTTGATTACCCTTGACGTATCTAACGCAAATTTGTGCTCTATTGTATTAGGAATAAGTACTCTGTTTCAGATTTTTTTTATACATCAGATTCATTTTTTGGAGCTTTTCTTCATTTGCTTAGCTTCTCTCAATCTTTTAAATTAAAACAAAGTTAAATATACAACTTTGTGGTAATGGTTTTGAAATTCTAACTAAATTACTAAGTTACAAACTAATGAAATAAAACTTTGTAGCTGCAGCCAGCACAGATATTATTAGCTATTCGAAAAATATCAGCCCTAGATGCTTTCATTAAATTGTTTAAACTCAACAGCCATTTCAAAAATTGCTTATAAATATCATATTTGAAAGGAGAAGTCTAATGAGTCTATTAGTCATTCAAAGGATTAAAAAAACTGCACCCACATCCTTTTGGCTATGATACATTCTCATTCCCTTATCAAATTGCTGTCATTTGGCTACTTCCTTTTGGTCCCTTGCCCAGAGTAATTTATCCATCAAATGAAATTTCACAGGTGCAAGATTTACAGTGAAAAACGTATTTTGGACATTTTTAATCATCACAAGCTTTCTCTCAATAAAATTATTTTTAAAATTAAACATAGTTTGAATCTGCATACATTTTTGCTAAGGCTGTGCAATTACACTTAGGTATGAAAACTTTGATTTTTGACCCAGTATACCAATTTCTCTCTTGCTTATTGTAAAATTATTCTCGTTCCCTTCTCTTCTTTAAGAAAAAAAAATATTACTTTTAGACCCAAAAGAATTCTGTAATATCCTCTCCTTTTTCCAACACCTTTCTTTTTACTAGTGACTAAACCAGCTAATATCATGGAACTATCATGATAAACACCAAAGTGTTTTCCAAAACAGCAACACCTGAAACTATTTCTGAAGTCTACAAGTAATGATACAGATTCACAAACAACTTCTACATTAACAGATTAATTACACTCACTCTTCTGTTAATGATATTTGGTTATGAGCATGCAGATATCCATGAGCACAAAGCAGGAGGCCTTGGCCCAACTGAAATTTGTAACACCATCTCACGTTGCCCTTTTTTTTTAAGCCATTGCCACCCCTTTCCCAAGCAAAAAAATTTCAAGGCTTTGCAAGTCAGCTTCACAGTGGAAAACAGCAAAATAAATATTAATATGATTACATTTAAAGTGCAGCTTTCCTTGGTTTCACATATACCCCTGTGGAAATTACACCCTCTGGAGATCTGTGAGATTTCCAAGAACCATTGCCCGACGCTTAGTCTTCAAGAAGCATGTCTGGGTCGAGGCTCTATTTTAAACAGAGGCCAGCTCCAGGTTCTGAAGGAAACTGTCCTGCATTTCACACAGCAACACCTCCTACTTTTTATTACACCAAAAATAACACAGCTCTTGAAGATAACAACACTATAGCAAGCCTCCCCAGGAATCAGCAATGACACAGCTTTAAAATGTAGCAGCTACGTACACCAGCACTACCTGGTGATAGCTACGGTGAAGCACATAATGGTTTGGTTGGATCAGATTATTCGTGAACCTCCACGCTATGCCACCTGTCAATTTTTCGCTTGATGCACTGTGAAGCACACTGGGTCAGACCCCAGAGGTCAGGATGAGGAGCTTTGCTCCTAGGCACGGTCACCACCCCTGCCCCTGAGAAAGTGAGGATTTATTCCCGGGCAGCTCTTCTCCACTAGTACATACTTCTCCCTGCCTTTCAGCTATGTGTACACAGCACAGTAAGGTGTAAATATTGTAACACCTGAGCTAGCACTGTGTTCTCCAAAACCAGCACGGGTCAAACTTCTGTATTTAGTAAGCTCCCTCCACAAAACAGCACACAACAGGATTTTCAGGTATCAACATAACAGCATCAGCAACCACAGATATCATGACAAGTCTCAATGGAAGTTCTCTTGCAAGAGTCAACCTCTTTTAGCATTTCTCCAGGTAGGCTTTCATGTCTGAATAACTGGTAACACAGTAAAATGTGAAGTACTTTAGGCTATGTAACCCTAAAACCCCGTAACTGCCCAGTACTGTCAACCCTGATACTGGGTATTGCCACTGGTAGTAACAGGCCACTGGCTTTGTGTGGTGCTCCCAAGGGCTCCTGAGTGAGGCTTGCTGTGTTTAAACTTGCCTTCACTTGTGTGGAGCTTTGTTTTCACTCGATTTAGATATAAACAGCAATTCCACCACTGATCAGCTAGCTACAAGCTAATATATTTTACTTTTGCTGGTCAGAACTGGTTTTCCGGGTTAACAAAGAAACCAAGCCCAAATATCTAACATGCATAAAAATGCATTATAAATAGTAAATTTGGATGCAAAAGAGTTGCAGACCAAATGGAAGAAAAAGCAAAGTATTAAACACATATTAGCAAACATAAAAATGACCAAGTGGCTATTTGAGTGAGGATCCCACTCAACAACAAACTGACCTGATTTCAGATTTCACCAAGGAAGTTTGCTTCAGGCATCAGGTCAACTACCACTAAAGAAAATTGGAGAAAGGGGAAATCCCATGAGATCTGCTTTTATCACCACTGAGCATTACAAGAGTTCCAAGCTTCCTTGGGTAGCCACTACACATCTAGAAGGGATATTTCCATATGTACTGCCCAAAGTTGGAGGGCCCAGAGGTACAAGCTGCACTTGGAGCCATAGAAGCATGTGGTATGGTCTGCCTGCACGCTGTGTCTTCAGCTCAAGCAGAACAACTCCTGACAAGACATTCCAGCTCGTGTTATCCTGGAGCTGATCCCACCAAGCCAACAGACCTTTTGTAAACTGATATATATTAGTTCTTAAAGAAGGTAATGGTTTTCTCTCGGGGTATGACAAATTGTTCTCTTCTTCAACTTTCCATATATTTATGAACATATTTGTTCAGGACAGGACTACAAATCTAAGTTTACGAGGAACTGCTTTAATTTCCTAGTCTCAAAAGAGCAGCAAAGCTGGCAAACGTGATCACTCTGTCTTTGATCTTCCTTACTTGTAGACAAGCTGTAAGAGATTAAGCTCTTTTCCCCATTACTTAATCATTTAAAGTGATACTCTAGGATTCCCAAGGGTAAATGCATTAGGCTACTGATGAGTCTGGGGGCTTTTTTTTAAAAAAAGAGATTGAAAGATTTATAAAATACTCTTAGCTTATGCAGTTTGGATTAAATTTTCAGAAATCCTTTGATAATTTAGGGGCATAACTCTTGCTTAAACCAGAACAGAGAGAGGATTCAAATGGCTACTTTTTAATATCATGCAAATGGCTCATTTTTATGATTAATTTTTCTTCATATGTTTTATATTACAGATATGCTTACTTTCTTTAAGGTTACAAGAAAATATTCTAACAATCTGGAACGGGAAGAGTCAGCGTCTTAAATTAAAATCCTTGATTATTGCTGTGCTGTACAGCAATAATTTAAGATCAAGGTTTGCAAGAGTTGCCTTGCTTCCCCACTTACTCAATGACCAACATATCCCAGCTCCAACTGTACAAAGCCCTCAGGCTTCTCAGTCTGGGAAAGAATTGAATTCTTAAGGAAAATGCCTGAACATTTCCCAACTTCTATATACATTTTTTAACCTAACTGCATTTATATCCTTCCAGAACCATTAAATTCTCCCCAGGGAAGAAACAGGAAGGCAAAGGAAGCCTTCCAAAGGAAGGGTTTTTTTCCAATCCTAGACACAGTGACAACTGTGTAATATAAAGATGGCAAATACATGGGATTACTGCCAGACTCGCATCCAAGACACTCTGATGTCTTCATCTAGTCAAATATGTTCTCCAAATAAAATTATATTATGTAGAGCAAAATTAATGTTATGTTATGGGTTTTGGCATGAAACCATAGTGATTTTTAACTCAGTTGTCTGCCATGATTCAGGCTATTAATTGGAGTATAAATTGTACAGATGCACATTCTGCATTAAGAAACCTTTTCCTTTCAAGGTCTTACAGAATCATTTGTCTCTTTAATGACCACTCTGAAAAACAAGAAATCTCACCACACAAAAATCAGCACTGCTTAGATAATGTAAATATTTGTAAAACTTACTATTAAAAATCGAAGTATTCAAGCTTTTCAGTGGCTTTTCAAGTAGATTTTAGTTTAATGCAAGAGAACCTACTTTCTTATTATAATTCTTGATAACACCACTAAAAAGTCCTCTTTGAAAGGTATAAGCAGGTAATTACTAAAATGCGCACATACAAATTCCAGGCTTAGTGCTTGCAATGCCATGGTATTTCAGCTGGCACAGCTATTCCCCTTGATGGCTTCCTAGGGAGATGAGACCCATTTGGGATCCACTGCCTTCATTCTTTGTAAATTTATCACTCCAATTGAAATATCAAAAATCCTTAGTAAACTCTTACTTTATCTGAACTTGAAATTTAGTCACACTTATAAAAAAAACCAAGACACTTTGAACCATATCAATATTATTATTTGTTCAAATGTCATTATTTCCAGTGGAACTGAAATATTTCCTGAAAATATAAAACCGTACATAAAACGTGTCTATCTCATGTAGCACTGGAAAGTCTGTTTGAATGTAGGCCTGCAGGGGGGAGGGTAGCACACAAGGGGAGAGTAAAGAAAGAATACTCTCAATGGTAAATATTAGAACTAAGAGTTCCTATACCCCTAATTAAATTCATGCTACCACATCCCATTCATCCTCAGTAATAATAAGGGAAAATGCAAGTCACGATTGTAGACTGCATTAGAAGGAAGTCAACAAGTTACTATCCATTTTCTCTTCAAAATGGAGCAGAAGTAAATGAAAACTATGCCAAGTTAAGGTATATAAACTACATTATTACTAACTGTAAGCAACCTTTAAGACCGGATGTATAGCAGTTTAAGAAAGGAAAAACAAACAGCAGCAACAACAACAAAAAGACACTGAACTTACAAACCTTCTCTGCCCAGATAAAATAAACCCAATATGTCCTAAAGAATAAAATACATCCATAATTTGGAGAAGCAAGATACAGTTTCACAGTGTTAGCTATGTAGCATAAACATCCAAAGTCCAAGCAAACTTTTAGCTCTGCTGCTACTTCTAAAAGGACTGAGCAGTCATTATTTCACCAGATATTTCTACGAAAGTACCGCAGACATTGTCTCTGTCCAGTATCATTGATTTTTCAAAAAAAAAAATACAAACTATTTCAAAACATAACACTAAACTGTTAAGGAAAGACCATCAACTGTCAACTAAGTTGAAGGCTTGTTTTCTCTGCTGATCCTCTGTCACATCCATTTGAAGAAGCACTCTGTATTCAAGTCATGCCAGCTCTTCCTCCCTGCTTCTCCAGCACTGGTGGGGAGAAGACAGAGAGCAATGGCAGGGGAAAGCTCAGCTCAAGAGACGTGCCTCTTGGTCAGCTCCCACCCACACTAGCCCAGGGAAAGCAGCAGCTAACAGCAAGTATGTGAACTCACACACCTCAAGTCCTACTATTCATTCAGAATCATGCCTAAAATACAAAGTGTATTTTAATCACTTAATTTTCCTCTTTTTTTGTCATTAGAAATGCTTAAACATAGGGGTTTTTTTAATCTAGACGATTAAAGTCAGACCAAAGCAGAATACGCATCATAGGAAACATTTCTCAACTGATGACTGATGTTTCCACAAGTTGTTACAATATAAAACAGTATAAAAAAATAATAATTAAATAAGGTGAGGAACTATGACAAGTTCTACAGTAAGAGAATAGTTAACATCCTTATATGACTGTAAGAGTATGAATTTGGTAAGGCTATTTCTAAAATAACAGCAAATAGCTAAATATAGACATTACTTGATTTTTGAGGCAAGATAAGTTTATAAAGACTGATACATGATTTAATGATGCTGGAAAGAGTAGTTGCTGTTGTCTGAAATCATTTGGGGGGTTGTTGAGAGTGGAGGATGGTTTGTAAGAAAATTAAACATCCTGGAAACATATACTAATACTGTGCTCAGTCACAGGAAGCTTGTAGCAATAACTAATAAGGGCATTAACTGGTTACTTCCAGTGTATTTCCCTCCAGTAGGGCAGTCACTTGGTAAGTACAATCAACTGTGCAAGTGTTTTCTTCTGTTTGCTTGGGGTGTTTTCTTTCTCTTTTCTGAGAGTTAGGTGATCAGTCTGGCAAGCATTAAGTTAAATTAAGAAAAAGCTGCATGAATTAAACAATAAAAAAATAAAAAATAGGAGTTGGTGAGGAATCCTCTTCTCTTTATATAATAAGATCAAGTAGGAAAGCCTTTCTGTCTCAGAAAACAGATGTGATATAAAATGCTTCTTCACTCCACAGCAAGAGGAAGCTGTTCTGAGTCTGCACTGCAGAGACCAGCTCTACTTCACCGTGCCATGATATGGGGTACCAAACTTCATGGTCATTCCTCTGCTTTCAGATCAGGGATGAAAACTTCCCATTGTTCAGATAATCAATCCAGTAAAACCCCTTGGGATGTTTTGATGTAAAGCTCTCTTATTTGACCTAGCATTGCCAATCTGCTTCCCACCAAACTTTCACGGAAACTACTGAGATGAAAAAGTAAAGATAGAGTAAAATTTAAAAAATAATTTTAAAAAAAGAGCAAAGTTATTTCACTTTTACCTTAGGAAAGGGGGGGAAAAAAAGGCATTTCCTTGCAAGATGGACAAAACTAAACTGAAACATCTCATTACCATGCTAAATGAAGATTCATCTAATTTTTCTGGAAACTCCCCATTGCTTTGTTTCCACTTAGAGTATTTTGTTAGTTTTTAGAAAAGGGACAGTTACACCTCCCTGCTCTGTTCTGCCTCGGCTATGCTTCCAGTTTTTAGCTCTATTTCCCAAGATGGCTGTTCAAACTACATAAAGCAGCACTTTACGGAAGTACATGCCACATATGCAAGAACAGAAGTGTGAAGGAAAAACGCAGCACCCTTATATCAGAGGCAGAGATATGCTTCCCCTTCAGTTCCGTACATAAATGATGAAATGTTTCATTTTAACAATGCAAGAAGTTTGACTCAACTGAAAATATTGAAGACATGCATTAATAGGAAGATGTATTTTTCTCTCATAATTCAATATATTTTGATTTTGAAACCCAGGCTGCCACAGAAATCTTAGTTAGAGCTTTGTCCTCTTAAACTTCTCCCCTTTTTAAGACAGACAACCATTTTGATCTATCTCTATCTGGGATTTTTTTTGCATTAGAAAACAAGCACAATACTGTGTATTATGCTTGGATGACATACTGTATGTTCTCACAAAATTTATTTAATATAATTCTTCTGATCCTTAAAAAACTGCTTCTGTATCCGTAAGAAACCTTAATTTGACAAGGCTGCTGGTGGGCTGAGTCAAATAGAAATTGCTGTTTAAATATTTCTTTGTACTTCCTCATCTCTCTTCATCCTTCCCGATTCTCACTGTATGCTTAGACAGCAGACAACTTAGGCCAAAGGTCTGCATCAGTGGTGTTTGGGGCATTTCTGCATGTGGTTGCACAATTCTCTCATGCTTTTCTTTACATTTCACATTCTATTACTATATATGGCATTAACTCTCTTACTACTTAACTGCTACTAGTGCATAATTACACATACCCAGGAATACCTGTATTTCATCCAGCCCAGCTCTCCCCAGGGCTTCATAGATACCTTAAACTAGGAACTGTGATTCCTTCAAAAGGTGGTTAAGACAAAAAGAAGGGGTTGCTACAGATTACTCTGCTTTCTGTTCATGTACTCTCATTCCCACTACCTTCAGTTCAGATGGTGTCACTACTAGTCAACCAAATTAAAAGACAAGTCAGCATTGGACATGAATCGTTTCAGCTGAAGGCCTCAAGTGATCATTTATTCTCTGCTCCTGCATTCAGTCTATGTACCTATTCCAGGAGAAGACAATATTCATTGCCAAAGTACTCTATTTTAAAAAGTTAAGTCGTCAACTACCAGACAATAGCTTAAGGCATTTTTGATCAAGATCCAAACTAATCAGTTTACTATGAAAGATTTCAATTTAATAAACTTCCCTTTTATTTTCAGAGGAGCCCTCATTTTGCTTGAATCTAGAATTTTAGACGATGCAATTTTAACACTTTTTGAAATGTGACTGATTTATTGTTCTGTCATGTTATTTATTGGATAATATGATAAATTCAATACAATTCATCATCGTATTCTATAAATATTGCAAAAAATTATTAAAGCAATAAAATCTTGTAGCAGAAATTTAATGAGATCATGTCACATTTGTGTTAAAGCCAAGTGATAAATTGTGACATCTGCAGTGGCTGTCACCACCTTAAAAGGAAAAGTCTGCACATTCTCTTAGCACAAAGCAAAAATCTAAATCTCTATTTAGAACTACTAGACAGAAAAAGTGCAACAGAAAATTTTAAATGTATGTGTCTAGCTGCACATTAGTCTTTCATCCAGTAATGCATACCAGTCCCACGTGGATGCCGTTTAGTGTGAAATTCATATATATGAGAATTCAGTAGTATAAGGTAGACCTATATTTACAGATTTGTCAGGTGCATTTTCCCCTTAGTTTAACAGGCTTCAAATTACTAATCAATTTAGCCATTTTTTGAGGAAAATACTTTTGCAGTACTGTTGTTCCTTACTTTTCTTCTGATAGATAGAGCTAACACAGCCTATGGAAAAGTTAATCACTTTTATCCTATTGTCACAAGTCAAAAAGTAAAAATATAAAAATTTTACTGGAAAAAAACATGGAAAGCATGTAGATAAAGGATGTCACACCATTTGCTTAAGCATTATGTTAGAAGACAGTTGTAGGAATTGCTTAAGGGGCTAGCTATTCTTTTGTAGATGTATGCACATGCAAACAGAGAATTAGTTTCTGCAGATGTGCATAACAATAACTTCATATCAACTCTGACATGTTGCTGGGAATTTTTCCCTCTTTCTCAGTTTTGTATGAGTGCCCCACAGATTTACGGAAATACTTTTATAAATGGAAGAGAACAAGATTTAGTAGGTCTTACCATTATTCATCCTGAGTACTAAATCTTTTATTATTAAACGTTCTCCTAATTGTCTCCTGGAGGCTTTCATAGTTCCAGTGATTCATCCAGAATCTCTTCCTACTTATTAAAAATCAAGTCATCCCATAAAGGGGCACAAAGCAAACCATGTGGATTAGACCACATTCCTCCCCAAACTCCTTTTGAAAAACAGATTACAATCCATTCGTAGATTAATCAACTCCATCACATTTCTTCACTTTATTAGACTGTAACAACAGTAAACTATTAATCCTTCTGTGAACCGTTCTCTAGAATGAAATGTAGTACATCCACATTTATAAGCATGTTATAATACTCAAACAGGTGTCAACTGTACATACCTCAAGTGTCAAGGACTTTATTGTTTTAAAAATAAGCATTCAGAAAAAACCATAAATCAGTTGGTGAAACGGCACTGAGCCAATATAAGTTTTTAAAAAGTATTTTAAAGAAATTGATCATACTAGAAAGAGAAGCTAAAACAAAATGTATGCATTTTAATATGCAACTGATAATTCTAAAATAAATTTATTTGCTGCATATATAAATTTAACTAACTCTAAGATTTCACATGAATATTAATATTAACAGCAGGTTGGGTTTTTTTCCTATTCCTTTATCACAGTAACACTGCAGCATATTTTTGTGCATCATAGCAACTGCCAGTCAGTCCTGTCCTCAATGCTTTCAACAGATCAGTAACCCTCCACTTCAGGTTATCGGAATAAAACACTACCTTCTGTCACACAAAATTTTTTGGACCAGAGTAAAGACTGAAAGTGTTTCAATTCTCAACCAAGTTTCTCTTCCTGTATCCCTAAGCAAAGCTACAAGTTGTAACCATGAGCTCTAAAGCTATTGAATTTAATACAAAAACCTAAGGCTCCACCATCTCCCAAGGAAGATAAATCTATCTTGACTCTATTATTTCTTACACTCTTTTGAAGTGTAAAACTCCTTACTGCCTACTTTTGGCCATGAATTCTCTGTGCTTCTGCTTCTTTCCTTTTCTGTAAACAAGGGGAATTGACACATTCAGTCTTGTTTTCAATAATTCAAAAATAAATCAAAAAGAAACGCAACCCTCATCTTCTAACTCAGTCTAATTACTTAATATATTTTTTAAAACCTAGCAAGGAAGAAGTATTCATTTAAGACCCATAGCCAATCATTATTTTGTTAGGCACAAAAAGCCCCTACTCAATTGTCATTTATCTTTTTACTAGTTCCCATAAAGTTATTTACCGTTGTTACAGTTTATCTTGGTTTTGCAAGTTTTACTGTTAAGATACTTGTTTCCAACTGTTGAAATACTTGATTACAGTGGGCGGGAAGGCCGGGGACGGGAGGGCGGGGGAGGGAAACAACAACAAAACAAAAACCCCTAAAACCTGACATGTAAATTTCACTCTAATAGCTGTGTATATTCCAGGAATAAATAAAACTGGTAGCATCCTATCTACCCTCTAGATCTCCATAAAAAGTCTAATGTATAAAGCAGATTTCAATAGTTTTATTTTGCTCTTTTGTAGTTTTGGAACATTCTTGAAGTGTAGTTATTTAGAAAATGAGTGCACTTATAGCCAGCACACTCCTATGTGTGAGAGGACTGTTTTCCCTAAGAAAATACCTTTCAGACCAAGGATTAGGGAATTCACCTATAGAGTGGGGTGGGATGAGACTCGGGCAAGGGGAGCACTGAGCCTGAAGTGCACATCACTGCACAAGTGCTCTACGCACTTTATTCCCTAGCCAAGAAAAATTGGAATAAAGTAATTTTCATCCATACCTTAGTTTCCTTTGTTTTCCTCTGAACTTTTTCATGAACAACATACCACCATTTTTGGACTATGTGTTTTTTGGGGGGGGGGATTTGGGGACTATCCCTTGTGTGGAAAGGCTAGCTGATACTCACATACTGTACATAAAAACGTTTATTTCAGCCTGACTTGACCTGTTAATTTTTAAAGTTTTCTGTCTGCCTGCTGAACTGAAGAGTGAATTATTCTTACAGCCTGAATGAAATTCTCCATGAAGATTCTCTGCTAGTCCTATCTTCACAAATTCTAGAGAGTTAAGTGAATGAGTCTTATGTATTTCGTTTATAAATCTCATTATGAGGATGTAGATCATTAAATGAAATAACTTCAGATACACCCTTTTCTTCATTAACACAAAACCGTCTAATTCCATCTGGCTAGCTACACCAATTGAGCACCCTACATTTTACAGCATCAAGAGTTCACAAAGTTTTAGGAAATTTGCACAGAAGGAAGAATGCAGCAAGCTTTTCACAAATTAGAAGGACTCTTAAAATTGTGAAAGCAATAGCAAATTTCTTTTTAGTTGAAATCAGGTTAATGACTGGCTTTCTTATCATGCATTTTAATCAACTCTAAGTTTTTTAATATCTTCCTAATCCCCTCAGTCATCATGAAGGTGCACTGACCCTCAGCTTTACCAAGCTGTAACTTCAATTACACTAGTCTGTGAAAAAGTTAATTAGAATATACTTCCATAGCAATAGAATATAGAAGCAATATAAATGAGGACATAGAAAAAGGAGATGATGTGACAGTAGAACTAGAAAAAAAGACTTTCAGCTATGAATTAACTGAAAACACAAACAAAACATTCCCTTTTTCATTGTTTTATCACATATTTAAAATGTCCATTGCTCATTTCTGTACTCTCATCAGTAAACAACACTCTGATACTCCAACCCATCTGTGGCCTCAGAGTTCATTTAATGCATTATATTTCATACAAAGCATTCATTATTTCTATCTATTCATATAAAGCACTCATTAATTCTATCTATTTCTTAGTAGTTATAAATTTATAAAAAAAATTAGATATACTTGAAATGCTATGATTATAGATTTCTAGGAAATATTTTTATCTATGTTACAGAAAATGCCATGTAAATTACAGAACTCTGAAAGTGTGCTATAATATTAATTATTAATTTCATAATATTTGACACTAGGTAACTGCAGTAATTTTATGCCCCCTGTCCCCTTCTCACCCACCCCTTTTTTTTTTTTTTAATGTTTTTCCCTTCTCTGAAAGAACAGTACATTTGTCTCAGGGTAACACTGTACTCCACACAGTAACACTGCATTCTAGAAATTACTTTTCATTGATTTAACATTGTAATTCTATATATATGGTATGCAAGGATGTGGTGGATGTTTTATCCAGAACCCAGCTATATTATTTATATGTACAGTGTGTTGATCTGTTCAACTTTGGAGTGAACAGGCAGCTTAAAGCAAAATGGAAGAAACAGTTAAAGGAAAAGCAGCCGGTGGATTGAGCAAGTGATTAGACAATAGATAAAAGTTTAGCGTTCCCAGCAAAAATATTTTAAAAGAACGCTATCAAATTGAATTGTTACTTCAACAAGGAGAGGAGAAAGGCAAAGGACACTTGGTGAATATTAGCAAAAAGCTAGCCTTATTGGTAGACAGCAGTGATCTACAGTTCTGCATAATAGGCTCCCTGCTCTATAAATCTGCTCTACTCCACAGCACTTTCCTGAGAAGGTGATATATTTCTAAAAAGTTCCATCTAAATGTCACCCTGAAAGCTTGCCGTGCTGAGGACCATTCTAAATGTCAGAACAGTCTCATGCGACCTATGACTGAATTTAGGATTAGTCTGTACCACATTTTCCTAACATGATTTTCTCAGATTATATTATGCATTTGGAATTTGAATTTTGATTTGTGCCACTATCCAGTCTCCTGGCCTTCAAAAACACAGACTTCTTTCAGTTTACCTCAAGTTTTTAAGGCTCAATGTGCTTGGAAAGAGCAATAAGAAATGTTACAGTGGAACTTTTTTCTCCTGCATCCTTTGAAAGAATTAATCTGAATCATGGCTGAATTTTGGATTTTTATCTTTGCACAGGTACCAATTCCTTTACAGAATTCCGAGACAAATACACTTCATTAGCTTCACTGTCCATAGAATCAGACACAGAGATACAAAGAAGCTGGACAGTATATTTCACATTACATTCACTTTTTTGTCTCAAGTAATCCCATGTTAGTTATTGGAAAATCAAAGCAAGATGAATCCTTGACAGAGGAATGGATTGATTATTTGGTATATAGGGTAGAAACTCTATTTAAAGCTTTTCCGGGGTTTGGTAAATTCACAAAATCTTTCCTGGTGAATTATATGGGTTTTAGTAAGAAGTAAGCTTACACTGAAGCTTTACCCTTGAGAAACTTGATTCTGTTTTTATAAAATACTTTTTTGCAAGTTTTGTATTGAGTATTCTACCACTATCCAGACTGACTAAAATTAACTATACAGTTTAAAAGCAAAAAAGTTTCATTAACTGATAGATTAAAAAAATGTGTTCTGTGCCATACTTTACAAAAATTTATTTAGACTCTAAGAATGTTTTATTACAGAATGTGTGACCATCTAATTCAAGAAAAAATTTTGATACACGTATCTGAAGGAGCACAGCTGAAGACTATGCAATGGATAGTTTCAGCTGCAGCAGCATCTGGCTTATGACCACCAAACTACATAAATATAGGTGTTTGAGTGATTCTTAAGGAAAGCAACAGCACCTAAGAAAACAAACCAGGCGAAACTATAATACAATGTTCTAGTCTGAGCTTAATTGTTATACAAGACATACTGAAGAAAACATCAAAGTAAGGCTTAAGTAGGACTTAAGGGAATCATAAGCCATATGCTGGCCCTCTGAATCAAAATTAATTTCATCTTAAAGACCATATAGGCCACTGTCATAACTGTTTGAATGAGAAAATCTGATTAGGGGGGCACTATTCGTCGCATAATTTTAATAGTAGTCCATATCACTTATTACTGTAATAAAGGGTAGTCCACAAACTAGGGAGGGTATATGAAAGAGGTTAATAGCACAATCATCTAAATGCACAGTTAGTACTCTGCCAAATTCACTGCATTAGATTTTATTTAGTGTTACTCTACTGCATCCTGCATTACCACGTGTAAAATAAATTGCACTTTTATAGCACACTGGAACTGTTTTATGACTTCTATTTATTAGAAATACTTTTACTGTTTTCAGACAAAATATATAGAAATACTTTAAAAAGCCTGTAGTGTTAGTACTTTGTTATAAAGTACTTTAAGCCTACTTTGAAAATGTTGAAAGTTTGCTTTGCTTGTTCTATTGCACACATGCACTGGGTTAAAATATGTTAGGTAATTCCACAAATTTTACCTCGCAATTTCATTGTGTTGTTATAGAAATCCTACCTATGTTTTTAAAGAAGTTTTAAGATTTCAATTCTGTACTAAAACATCAAGTAGCTATGCTTTATACACTCTTTGTTACATGGTTGGAGTATTTTTGTCACATGGTCAGAGTATTTGATGGATTAAACAATGCTATCACCAGAACTCACCTTCAGCTAAAGGTAGGAACATGTTAAGCTTCACGGCAAGCTGAAAGCAACATTTGCATTCGTATTTTGGGCATTCTATGTACTGCTTCAGTTTCTGGCAATCTTGGTCATCACACTCCTGTGACCCTTTTCTGCAGGAAGTGAACCCATGCAGAAACAAGGAAGCAGAGCAAGCTGCAACAGAATAAGCCAACACCACCACAGTAGTGATTCCACAGCAAACACACCAAGCTCGAACTGTAGGATACATGTTTATATTCCAGAATATTAACCAACTTCTTTCATAACCTTAGGAAACTAAGACAGGCTATTCCAGAATTGCCCACTATAACATTTTATGCTACACACCCTCCTTAACACAAATACATTGGTAGAAATCCCACAGATCCTCAAAAAAATTGAAGTAAAGCTTGCACAGACTTTCATTGATATTAGTTCATCTTCAGCTATTGCTTGACCTTCCTGCATGCTCTCTGGGTGTTATGTGACAGTAAACGCACAGAATGACTCTAACCTGTCAGTTTAACTTTGGAAGATGTTACTGAAATGTCCTTGTTCATCAATCCATGGCAGTCATTTACTTGGGGACCTAAAGTCTGAGAATTACAGGTCATGTTACTACTCACAGGCACGAAGATCCATGCAATATAAAGCAGGCAGCCAAAGCTATCAATGTGCATGTTGAAAAATAACCTCCCTCCCCCCTCTCCGGGTGAAAAACTCTAAACAAGTGACAGATGACTGACAGACTGGATCATGTTCCATATATTTCAGATGCTTTTTTTTTTTTTTCCTGTTGGAGCAGTATACAGTTTTCAAGTATTTACAGGTAAAGTCCTAAAGATTTTGGAAAGGGAACAGCTGTAAAAAAAAAAAAAAAAGAGCTCATACAAAATAGATTTCTTGATACACTACTTTGAGTTATAACAAGAACTGTGTAAGTGATAGGGGGTAAGACAAAACTTTGGTTGTTTTTTGGTTGGTTTTTTGTAGTTGTTGTTGGTTGGGGTTTTTTTAAAGCATCATGAAAGCAGAACACACTCCCCAGACGACTGCATGCTTTAGTTCAAAGCAGGGACTTAAACATTATGTGACAATTACGTGCCCAGTATGTGCCACAGTGGTCAAGCTACTGGCTGTTGTAAGGTACCTTCCTTCCCTTCAATGTTTTCTGTGAAAAACCTAACTCATTGCGATGAGTAGTCTTTTTAAAGAATATTCAATTATACAAAAAGAATTTTCCTTACTAAAAAGCTGTATTTTCTATCGAGTTTTAAATATGCAGCTGGTTGTGGGGAGGGGAATGTATGTGCATTATAACTAGGTCCTCTGATTTGCAGGAAACTATTTAAGTGTTAAAGGAATGAAGGGCTTAGGAGGAGCTGTGAGGGTCTGGTTTTGTTGGGTTTTTACCCTGCAATAACTGCAGAGACTTGAGGATAAGGCAAAAGACTCAGCTTGGGTCTATATTTCATGTTTTCATATTCAAGGAAGTCCTGTACTTGCAATTAGGTGGACTATTTGCTCTGGGAAAAAAAAAAAAAAAAGAAAAAAAAAAGGTTTTCTACCACCAAAGCAGAAAACCCTTTTTAAGCAGCAGCTGGCATTTGAAGAGTAGTGACCACATTTTGCTGGGAGGTTAAACACTGCCTGCCGAGCGATGCTTCTGATGAAGTACCATCTCCAGCTCACCGAAGAAAAAAAGACCAAACCACGCCAAAATACTCCTAAAAGAAAGGTGGGGGCACATAACTGGCACGAAGGGGAAAGTTTTCATGGTACCGATGGTGAGAAGAGCAGAGAGGTGAAGCAGAGCCAGGGAGTGGAGACCTGCTGCCCCTACCCCTGCAGAACATCGTCACCTCTGGCCGCTGGCTCTACAGCCAGGCCTTGGCCATCAGCGACAGCTTCACTGGGCACCACAGCCCTGCATCGGCCTCACGTTTGGGCTCCCCATACCTCATCCCCGTGGGGCTGGGGCTGCCCGGCTCAGCCCCGCTGACTGAGGGCACAGTGGAGTGGGCCTGAAAAAGGGGACCGGGTGCCCTCCCAGTACAGCAGCTCACTGCCAGAACCAGCACCTAAACTCTTAAAAATGAAGTGTTTGGGTTTTGGGTTTTTTTTGGTTTTTTAAATTGATTTGGAGCAGATCTGCTACCATCTCTCCCTCACTCTCCCCCAGTACTTCAGAGTTTCTCAGGTGAGATGAGCACCTTTTCCACCTGGATAAGAAAAGTCATGTCATCTTAAACTCTTTTAAAAATAAGGGCAATCTTCTGCTTATCATCTACCTTTACTTTTCTCATCAATTTTTATACTCCCTCAACCACTTTCTATATTCCTCCCAGCCTTTCCTTGGATCTCTACCTCTTTTTTTTCCCCCCTCTTATCTGTAATTGAATTTTGTATGCACTTGTTCATCTACCTTGGCTTTCTTTTTTTTTTTCTTCTCCTCCATAGAATCATAGAATTGCCTAGTTTGGAAGGGACCTTTAAGATCATCAAGGCCAATCATCAATGTTACACTGCCAAAACCACCACTAAACAATGTCCCTAAGCACCACATCTACCCAACGTTTTTCCTTCCCTTCTGATCATACTGTATTTATTGCTCTATGACACACATCATCTATGGGAAGCTGTTATCTTTCAATGCTTTCCCTTTCTCTTCTGTGTTCCTCATTTTAGTGCTTCATCCCCTTTAATTTCACCCAGCGTTGCACACATCCAGCCAAGCCTTTCTCTCTTGATCTTCAGTTCTGTCTAATTCTTTATAAGTTCAGCAGATCAAAACAGACCATGGGTGCCATTCAGGTCCCAGCATCCCCCTGTTCTACAAAGCGTTGGTGTGATGTTTCCATTGTGCTTAATGCCCAGTCACACTGTGCCAACTACGTGGGCAGATGACCGCAGGAAGCAGACTTCTCCCTGCCATCACTTGCAGTGCAAAGGAGATGCTACCTTGGCAAATGAAAGAGCACAAGAAAACAAAGAGAAGAAAACCACATAACAGTGAATATAGAGGAAAAAAAACAGATAGGCAAGAAGAAATATAGAGAAATAACAGGCTCAGCAATATTATCTTACAAGTCGAACATGTTTCCACCTTAAAGCAAAAACACACACACCCACAAAACTAAGACAACACATACCACCTCAATTTCATATGAAAAAGCAAAGCGTAGAAACTTTTTTGAAGAAGTGAATAGTTCTAAAACATTTTGGATTATGTATTTTAAATTTGGTCATAACACCACCAAAAATACATCCACTCAAGCTCAGTACACCTCATGCTAGTGTCAACTCTGGGTCTTTAGACATTATTCTATGTTGTATGTTTTGCCATTTTACTGTACTCTGTTGGCTCTCCCTGAGAGACCTGTGTGTGGCCAGCGAGGTGCTCTGGTCTCTCCAGCCACCAGCCTAGGACACCACCACATGTGTTACTCACCATCCAAGCGGCACCATGCTGCTGTGCTGACCCAACAGTGGTGCGAAACTCCCCCAGCAGCCAAAAGTTCAATACTAATGAGCTCTGGCTTCCCCTTTTAAATGTTGTGCAAACTCATATTATACCCTTAAGAGAGTCTTTTATACCAATTCATACATTGCCTGTTTGGTTACAAAGCTCGAGCATATACTCGGACACTAATCAAGCTTACAATATGTGTAGCAGCTTATATACTATTCTTGTTATTGCTGAGGCAGGGAGGAGCAATGAAAAGCAATATCCCGTTAAATCAATTAGATTATAAAGTACTCTGTTTTTGCTTCTCTCTACTTCTAATTATTCCAGCCTGCCAATATTGCCAGTGTCAGCACAGTTTCACATACCACATCATGATAATTAGCAGCACAAACTTCTGATCTCTGATGTAGAATTTTTCACCAATTAACAAGTTAACAGTTAATTAGGCTTAAGCCAAAAATCTCATCATCATCTGATGTTTGTGCAGCCTGAAATTCTCAATTACAGTGTGGTAGACTAGTTGCAAGCAGCAAGGCAGGTAAGGATCTATGAAGCAGGGCAGATTGGAATCTTCAGTGTCTGGGAGGTTCTGTGAAACAACGGGCATATGCTGACAATATGACTGATAATGATACAACAGAATTCGTTTTCACTTTCCTTAAAAGAAAGCTCTACCCAGGGCTAGCCCCCCCATCTCTACTCTGTGAGGTTTTATATTTATTAAACAAACAGCCTTCTAAAGAACAAACCATCTAAGTCAATAGCCATGTAAGAAAATTCTTCACAATCAGCAGACAAAGTAGATGGAGTTATCCAGCTGGAGATACCACAAAATAATAAGTATCTGTAGTGACACCTTTAGGGTGGTATGCATTTTTGCAGCAGAAGTCAGATTAAGGCTAAATGAATGCAAGTAACATTATGAAAAGGCTAATAATCAGAAAAGTAAGATATTTTTTGGTTTTACTTATGACTTGAATAGTCATCTTGTTCAGATATTTAAAAAAATATGCAATTTTTGGTTTGTGAAATCTAGTTTCTTTTTAAAATTAATTTAAAGATAAATATTAGGGTGAGTGGAGAAAAAGAGCTCCACTGCCACTTCACACAAGTCATAGCAAAGGAGATGAAACAGCAGGCTTTGTTAATCTCTCTCAGAAAACACAGCTGTTCTCTGTTGGGTTGTAGCAATCTGAAAAGTAAGGATGAAAAACACCAAAGGAAATAGTTTGTTCTAAGTAATCATTCCTTTGCTTCTTGCTATCATTTAGATGTGTCTTCTTTTCCGCATAAGGGCTGGATTTCGTCCAACTTCCTAAGAAATAAAGGCTGCCTCTAAGGTGCTCTTTTCTTCTTTTTCAAAAGAAATAATGGGTTTAAATATTCAGTCTATCTTTGACATCATTTTACAAATTTGGTAACTTTGTTATGCAAGCAGAGTTTCAGTAGTTTATGCGCAGATCCTTAGGGCCTCTGTACTAACAAACCCCAGGACCATCTGCAAAGGATTCTCAGATTAAATAGGACTACACTCTTCTATCTTCTGTTTGTGCTTCTTACATCTTCTTACTGTGTTGGTAGAAAGGGTATGGGAACTTTTATATTTTCAGAGTCAGTTTTGCCAGTGCTATTTATAGCCTTATTAAGCAGGTATACCCCACTCAAAAAAAGCAACAAAAAACAACAAAAAACCACTGATATCACATAGGAAATTTAGCATGTCTGTTTCTCTCCTTAAATAAAGAGCTAAATAGTACATGATTTACAAGATACTACAGGCATTCAGAGCCTGAGTTTCTTTTTTCCGATCCCACCACTACACCATAAGACAGAAAAGGAGGAAAAAGTGTCCACATGTTGTTAACCTGCCCCATGCCAGTTGTTAGCCACCCATGAATGCAGTCTCCCTCCATAACACCTTCTGATACGCATGCAAGACGAATTAATATTTCAGGATCACAATGAGTTGTACACTGTCCACTACCCAGGGGATGATACCACAATTAGTTGCTATTACCATATTTTCATCTTCAAGAGGGGCAAGAAAGGATCTGTTTTACCACCATTATACACAGAAATGTATTAATTCTATTTAAACAAAATGCCTTGCTAGCAAATCAGAGAAGTAGCTTTCTACTGTAATCCTTTTCCTGACAGCATGTTCATCATCATGCAAAGAATATCTTGGTATGGAACTGAAATGGTATGAATCTGTTAAAGTTTCCAAATATAGGAGCTATATCTTTAAATTCCAACTGCTGATCAACTCAACTGGAGGTCCCACATGTAGCACACAGTGTTATGACAGCAACTATCATGTTCATCCACTCACAGTGAAAGGCAAGAGAGAATAAACCCCGTAATCTTAGCTCTAAATTAACTTTGAAGTTCATTTGGAAAAAAAAAAAAAAAGGAACAACTAGTCCCTTAATTACAGACTTATTTCCTTTTTAATTAACCAGAATAATTGAAGCATGACTTCTTACAAGCCTCTTGCCTAACATCTTCCACAGTGGAAGCGTTTTGCTATCTGTCAAACAACGTTAAGACTCAAAAAACTTCTGACTGCATAATCTGCTGACTAATACTACTGTATAGTGTATATAGGGTCTTTCCTATAAGACCTCATGACTTCAAAAAATGTAATTTAAGTTCTGTTAGTTTTTCAGCTCTTTTATTCCAAATAAAATAATTGCAGATTGCAAAAGAGAAAACATTCCCTCTTGATCATTCCAAATTCATAGAAGCACTGCTTAAAATTGGCTTTTAAATGTTTTCTTATACTTTAAAAAAAAAAAAATCAAACATCATTATATAGTAAAAGCTTTTTTCTTAGAAACATGTATTTCAGCCACATACACCATATTAAGTAAAATGTAATGGTTCCATCCAGTGGTCATTTTCAGCACTGCAGCCCTAGGATCAGAAAGTAAAACCAAAAGAAAAGCTTTGCGCTGAACTAATTGTAAAAATGACCTAACAGCATGGGAAAGACCAGGAATGACTTGCTGACATAACTTGGTAAGGGCTTAATAATGTATTAGCATGATAAGATCACAATTATAAAATAGCTTTCTATTTGTACAATACATATAGTTGAAAACGCATTCACCTTTTGTTAGCATTTTGTAATCATAATAATTAAAATTTTTCTTCATTTCTTAGTTACCTAGTACAAAAAAAGAATACTTCCATAGCATGAGGTTAATAAGTAAATCTCAGTTTCAAAAACCTGTCTTCTCGTTCCTATTTTTTGTAAAGTGCAGTATCCAGAGGATCTAATACAAAGCTCGCTACGCTAAAAAATAGAAAAGCATAGACAAAGGGAGTCTCTCCTAGGAGCTTTCAGCATTGTTTATGTCCTCCAAATGTTTCAGCTGAAAGTGTCAACTCCAGATGTATTGGTCACAGATGACTGACAGCAACTTCTGTAGCACAGATACAACTGAGGGAAAAAATACCCATTTTTTTTATGATCACTCTGACCTTCAGCACTTGGAAAAAAAGCAACAAACATGTCAATGGAGTTTATTGAGCATCTTAAATGAAAGAGTAAATATTTCTCAAATGCAAATGCATACATAGATAGTGGTCACAGAAAGAACTAATGGATTGTGCCAAATTGCCCACAAATTAGAAATGTAGAGCAGGAGCGGACGACAAGGCGTGGCAGCCATGCCACCTCTACAGGCTCAGGTAGAGCGCTGCACATTTTTCTGTCACATCAGCAACTTTCACCACTGCATTCATAAATATTAGATGCTGTTAACTCTTTCTGGTGTTCCGGATAACCTTCCTCTGACAGCGACAGTTTCTGCTTGCCCTGTTTCAGGTCATTAAGATCAGTCAAATTCACAAGACACGCAGATCATGACCTTGTCAAATCCAGTTATTCAAAAGACAGCTTCAGTTAGGGAAAAAGCAGAATATGAACTGCTATTTTCATGTTCCCTATGTACTGGCACAGACATAGTTCCTTTGTTATTAAATAGGCATAATGCTCCCCACCCACGACTGGTCTTCTCTATTCCAACAACCCATATGGTGCCATTCATCTTTTCTCCCTCTCCTCCCCTTTTCTTGTGCCATTTCGAGTTGAAATCTGTAAGATCCAAGCACAGAATGAATTATGAATAAAGCGTTCTTCACACAGATTCCTCCCTATAAGCCCTGCCACTAACCTTAAAGGCCATTTCCCTAGTCAATGATCAGCAACCAAAGTTTCCAAAAAAATGTAGTGTTGCCAACTCTGATGCTTTTATATCAGCAGCTCAACTTACTGATCAGTGACAGCTTCTGCTTGGCTTGTAAGAAGTCTGCAAATACTTCTTTCAAAGACAACCATCAAATGAACAGCACAGTCTGACACCAACTGCAAACTATGTCCCAGAGGCTAGCCACCATTCCATACTTTACGCTAGGAGGTACAACAGATGAAAGTAGGGAAAATTCAAGGTTGCTTAACAAAGTTCAGCGCATCTTTTTGATTTGAGAAAGATTTTCCAGGTTCAGCCACTGGGAGGAGTGGCTTGCAGGCTTGCACAGCAGGGAGATGGAGAGAGCAGACTGAACTGCTGAGGAAATAAAATTGTACCACAAAAGCCATTAAAAAAAAATATTAGTTATTGTTTTCTCTAGGGTGAGCAGCCTGGCTGGGATTTGAAGAAACACAAAGACTATCCTCTATCCCAACAAATCCCTGTCAACAAGGTTGTGGGGAAAAGGAGGGGGAAGCGGAAGAGGAAGCATTCTTGAACTTCAGAATTGAGGGAGGATCACCTCAGGACCTAAATCATCCTGACAGTAGCACACCCCTGTAGGAGGAGCTGCTGTGAGACAAATCTCAGTTTCACACTACACTCCGAGCCCCACAGGGCCCCCACGACTCTGGAATATGGGCTCTTGTCTCTCTGCAAATGGAAGGCATCTCATGCAGGCTCCCCAAACACTCTTTACGTTCCTTACCTCTCTGCACCATGTCCCCAGCCTAGTATCTGGAGATCTTACCATCTCACAGCTATACGTGACAGAGAAGTATCTCTATCAAGTGGAGCATTAGGCACAGAAATGTTAAAGCTACATCCACAAAGGGCACATTCATTAAAGTGCTCAGTGTTGACAAGTCTTAGTATTTGGGCACCTTGTATCCTAGAGACAGCCCCGACATGAGGCAGTTAAAAAGCAACAGAGATGAAGATTTCAGCAACCGCTAACCTGAGTAGGATGCTACCAGATATAGCTAACAGGAACATAAAATAAGCAGGTTTTGGCCTCTCCAGGTGTTCACACCCACACTTGTTTCTGCCACTCTGACCTACAGGAGTCAACCTTTATCTATAACCGTGGACCTTACTCTGAAATTAGGCACAGAACCACTTAGTTCAAAAGCTTGGGGGAAAAAAACAAAAAAAGCTCAGAGCCTTTAAATACATAAGCAGGGGGAGCAGGAGGGGAGAATGTTAAATAATACTACCATCACTGGATGAAATACAGTAAAAGTGAACAAAACATTCTTTGAAACAGGGACTGTAACTCAAGATTTCCTAAAAAGAAAGGGAGCAGGAAGCCACACAGCTTCCTGCCTTTACTCAATCTCACAGCCTAATGAATATTTTTAAATTCTTTATATGAGTTAGAATAGCTTTCAGAGGCCCACGCATGCAGTAATTACAGAGCCTTCCTACACTAACATCCTGCAAGAGGTATCATTGTGGATACACACAATCAGGGAAGTGAGCTCTGCGGTCCTGTTGTCTGGAGACAAACAATAAGCTTTCTGTCAACCAAGCTTGAAAGTTGATTGCTTATGATATTATACATAAACACTGACATTTTCATCTTAAATATAACTTTTTATGTTTCAGTAGATGTATAGAGGGATTATTTCTCAAAGTCCTGCAAGTATGACTTTTATTGATGGGTTAGTAATGAATTGGCACTGTAAGGCAAAAAGATAGCTTGGATTTATCAGACAATGAACTTCACAAAGTACAGGAAGGTACCATCCTGTCAAGAACAGCAGGTATTTCAAGCTGCTCTCGGAATACACTGATTTGAGAGTAGTTAACCTTTCAGTAACAAGCACCTAAGTTTCATTTCTCTATTTCCTTAAATTAAAAACAAAATCCTGCTATCACCATCAGGAGAAGCATTTTTGTAACAAATGTTTCCTCTCTAATCAGGGCCTCTTCTGGACAGTTGCTCTGTTTATGACACTGAAAGTTAATTTCTCCTCATACTGATATTTTCAATCACTCCTTAATTGTTTAATTTAACAGCTACAGAGAGAAATTACAAGTTCCACTGACTTGTTTTTCTTTCAGATAGAAACTTGACTGAGCAGCCTACAAATTATTAGAAACTGACAATATACTGTATTAAAATTCATTGTATTATAAACAATATCTACAAACTCATGATCTACTTAAGGGACTGGGGAACACTCATTTTTATTCCTTTATAATTGCACATTTTCTAGATAGTCATCTTTGTTTAAAGAAGAAAATGTTACAAAAAACTGCAATACAATGAAGAGTATTAAAGCTTCAAAGATTAGTGCTGATAAAACCAAACCATAATGGACCAAAGACTATAACCTTAACCTGAGTTTAGCCCCCTCACGCTGTATAAGCGGGCCGATAAATGACTAAGTTATTTATGATTGCTTCGCTAGAAGATGCTTCCTTTGCTGCATAGATCCAGCCCACTTCAGAGAGAAAAAGTGACTAAGGATGAACACTCATTTGTGGGACTCCTATCCAATTTCATCCACATGTTTAACAGTACAAGAGAAAAGGAAAAAGCAGCAATATGTGTCAGGGTAACTGATACTTTAAGGTCCAGATTCTGATCCTGCCAGAGGATGCTTAGGATGTTAAGGGAATCACATAAACCAAATTTGAGAGACAATGAGAAAATGTGGTTTTTCTCTTTTACAGGTTCCCCGATTTAATGTCCCACGATATGAACTGACAAGCACTAATATTTGTAAATAAAGGCTCAAATTTTAATGCTTTGTGCCTAAAAAGAAACTGACAAAACACACTCATCCTGACAGTGTCTTGGGTATCTCAGATTCAGCAGTACAAAAACAGAGGAGATATTTCATCTCGATTTCATTCTGCCTTCATTGTTTGCTTCTAAAAGATAGATAAAACTTGCACACCTCAAGGGTGTTGTGAAGGTAAATTAATTATTTTGAGGAAAGCTATTCAGATATTACCGTGACGAGCATCATGAAAAGCCCCTGGGGAGAATAATCATTTTGACTTCAGAGTAAGTGTCTGAATAAAATGCAGGAAATAAGGCCTGAGGACACATGTTGTACAAAATAGTGAACATCTGTTCATTAAACAAACCCTGTCCATCTCACAAACCAAATAAAGCAAGAATACTTTGGAAAAAAATAGCATGGAATAACATAATTAAGGACTACTCTATAGCATACAACTGGAGGCAAACTTCTGTTGCAAGAGTCATTAGCCATCCTTGACTATAAACTCTTCATTTCTCTTTTAATATTTTTGTAATTACATGCAACATCTTTGTTTACTTCTTCAGAATTGAAACCATATACCATGTCTTTTGTGACCACTTTGTCCATTAATAACGTTTGTAACTCAGATACAGAAAACAAACCTCGAGCTCAGGGAGTAAATGGTATCAGTTTTTACACCATGGATTTTTGGGCGTTAGAATTGGCCAGAAAGTTTTCACACATTTGCTGACAATAAGAGACAAGAACATAAAGTGTTACTGTGGGCTCTGGAAGGAGAAATGCTCTTTTGGCAATAGACTCTTCAAACCATTCAACTCCCCTAACAAATTTTGTCTTCTACCCCATAAATCAAATCTATATTGGTCACTTATTGGGGTTGTTTCCCCCCTTCCCAAATCTCAATTTTCCAATTCTCTGCTTCTTGTTAAAAATTCAGGATGCCCCTCTAGTCTATCCAACCTCATCCCACTCTTGACCTACATCACTTACTTCTTCTATTGGTTTTTTAGTTCCCTGTCCTGCAATTCAGGGCACAATTTAGGATCAGTTTCAAATTAATTTCTACCCCAGCTTTTCTTCTCCTTCCCCTAGATCTGTATTTCCTTTAGTCTGCATTCAGCTTGGGGTATCTCACACATTGCTAGGTGTTTACATCAGCAGACAATAAAAAAAAAAAAAAAAAGTCTTTCAGCTAAGTAATGAAGTCAACTGCTAATATTTATCTTCAATATTTGATAAAGTATTTAACTTCATCTTTGAACTGAAAAAACCCAGAGAAGTTCCCTCCACACATATTTAAGAACACAAAATAAATGTAAGAAGATAAGCTTTCAAAATGGAAATATGTTCATATTCAAAGGACTATATACCAATACACGTAAAACCTGAATTTCACTGATAGCTGTCAAGGAGCAAATGCTGAGACTCAGGGAACGGCCTATTATACAGGAAAGATGAGCACACATTTACATGGCAGTAACCATCAAGTGACGTTACACTTCAACAGAAATGCAGCTGGAAATACGTCAGAGCAGTAATATTCATAACAATTCATAACTTCCTAATGCTAAACCAGGCCTCAGAAGGAAGATGCTATAAAAAACCCATGCAGCATCTTGTCAGATGTGCATCATTATCACTGAATACTCAACCTTCTGAAAGATATTTCAAGGCAGCTAATGTGAATGTCCAGGCTCAGGTGAAATCGCACATGCACAGCCCAAACACAGGAACCAGCCTGAAGACACAGGAACAAGACACTGCTCCAGGACGCTTCATTAAAGGATAGAATGTGCAATGCTAAAAGCTAGCACAGGCCAAGGGGAAAGCAGGAGTAGGGTTTTGAACCCAGAAGATAGTGGGCAGGAAAGTAAAGTTGCCTCTCCTGAAAGGACATTTTTCTTCCCTACACTGGGAGGGGCAAAGGAAAGCAGGGCACAGCAGGGCAGCGCAGCTGCTTCCCAGGAGATTCCAGACGCATACAGGGGGGCTCCTACCCTCGCCAGGAACACCTTCCTTCCCCAGTTTCTAAACCCATTTTCTGAAGGAAACATCTCATTCCCCTGAGTAGAAGAGCATCCAAGCTCCCGCTCCACGAGACAGCTGTGCAGTCCCCATGCCCCAACCTGGGGTGGAGGGAAAATCCTGTTGCTCATCACTGTCACACAGCTCTGTGACAGCCAGTAGCTCCCTAACAGGGCCCTAGGAAATAAAAAAAATCAAAGCTCCTTGTCGTGGTTTCAGTTGGTGCAGCAGAGGCATGTTGATACAGCATATCAATGCCAGCTGCTGTACTGTGGACACTGGAGAGACAATAGCTACCATTATCTTCAGGAAACTCCATTACTTTTTCTGGTGGAGCTGTGAATTCCAGAGGATTTAATCCATGGTAACATCTGGCATGGCCAAAAGAGATTAATATTACATTTCATAGCATCTAAACATGCTGCAAACTTACCTTACACCTGTTAAGACAAGATACGGAACAGTTTAGAAGTTATTTAAAGCATGACTCAGTACAGAAAACCAAGTCAAAGAAAGTGGATTTTACATTCTGCAACTCACGCAGAACGATGCAATGCAGTCAGTTGTTTCTCTCTTCTGCCTTAATGAACTGTCTGGTGTTTCAACTCAGATACATTAATTCCATGTCTCTTTTCAGGATTTCAGGCCAAAAACTTTGTAAAGAATTGTTTTATACCTATGCAAACATACAGCTTTAAGTCACCAAGCATTTCTGGTCAAGCTTTTAACAGGGCAGTCTAAAATGCAGCCAGATAAGTAGAGAAAAGTTCGGGAAGTGAAATTAAGAGGAAAGACTGGGTTCACACTCAGATTATACGTCAAGTTCCCAGTGGTTCCTATTTATCACAAAATTAATCCATCTGAAAAAAGCTAAACCCCAATCCTATAGCAAGTTTTTACAATAATAAGCTAAATTGTTAAAACTCCAGGACTTTGGTAGGTTTGGTGTGTGTCCCCCCCCCCCTTAAGAAGTATTCTATTTGAAAAAATTGGCTGAGAAAGCTGTCCTAATTAATATTCAGTTCAGTGATTAAGCATTCTCCCAAGTGACCTATATGTGTAATAGCATCAAGTACCACCTGCTCAAACTGTTGTTTTGCAGAGAAATATTAATCCCTTGTACCTTCTGTTACCAAGCTTGGATGCCATCTGAAACTCAAAAGGGAATGATTCACTGTAGATGCTTTATAAAATCATTGAAATTTATACAAAAAAAGTAGCAATCATGTACATATAATTTGATATAATGTAGTACAAGAAACAAGTTACAGAATTTTAGATAATTTCTCCCATTTGAAGCTCATTTCGTATTGTATAATGTATAAATAACAATCATTTCTTAATGGAAATTAAATTATTCATTTATTTCTTTTAAATAAGCCTTTTGTATTTTCCATAAACAAGTGTAAAGAATACGGAACAGACAAAAGCAATTTGAGTTGGCTATAAAGAAGAGGTGTAAACATAGTATTTCATAAAAATATATTTCTTCAGAGGTGCTGGCGTAGAAAGCTGCACTGTTTCCCTTTGCACAAGTTTGAATTTGTCCTTAGCACAAAATGCATAAATAACTATGGCATATTTTTATGTGCACCATGGGTGGAAAAATCATTATATTTCTGCCAACGTTATACCTAGCATGCAAGCAAAACTGAATACTTCAGTTTGTGCTATTGATGACATGCATGTGAAAAAAGAAACAGAATCAGATAATCGGCAGCATAACAAATCCAAAGGTCAACATCTGACTTCACTGACTTCAACTGAGAGTCTTCCTATTTCACATTAGCGTTTATCTAAAAAAAAAATAAATATCCTCCCATGCTCTCTGTCTTGGGTCCACGTACGTAAGAGACCTTTAGACCTCAGCATCAGTCCACATTGCTATGCAATGCACCTTACAGAAGAACTGAAGGCAGGAAACAAACCAACGAAGTTGTGTGTACAAAGGAAATTTTGCAAATAACTTAAGCAGCTCCTTATATAGGAAAAGAATACTTTCATTTCTTTGAAGGTATTCTCGGTACATTCCTAAATATTTGCGCAATAACACAAGCTTTCCCTTGTCCTGTGTAATTTGGGGTCAAACTGAGGAAAACTAACTGTAGATAAATTATGCATAAACAGAATTTTCAAAGGCCACAGGTTCTGTACTTGGAGACTGAAAAAGTTAATAGCATAAAGCAAAAGATTCTACAGTAGGAGAACATTTATAACAATTAAATAATAAATTTAAAAGCAAAATCAATCTTTGAAACAGTCCCATCATTTCTAAGATGACTTTCTTAACATAATGACAGAGGAGGCTTTGGGGCTCAAGAAGAAAACCAGACTCTATCTAAGGGAACTTGCATCTGGGCTCAGTTTCGGCTTTAGCAGGGACAACAGTATCTGTAAATCTCCAAATGCACTAGCTAATGGAAATTCTTTAATAAGTATCTCACGATGTTTCCTCAAAGACAAAACAAGTTAAGGCCTATAGTGTGGTCATAACAAATTTCAACAACTTGCCTTGGAGTCTATGAGTCAAATTGAGCATGTCTTCTAAAAGACAACAACATGCTTCTAAAACAACTTTAGTTTCTCAGTCCCCCTCTGGAAAATAGGTTGCACTGCACTTCATCTTACTGAGGTCTTGTGAAATAAACACCTTAAAGATCTGTGACAGATTCTACTATTATGGTAATACATGTGATGTAAGTACTTTAACCTTTTTGTATAAATGCAATATATTGGGGGAAGTATTTTGTTTTCACAGCTTTACTTCTGTTACAATTAATCTTTGTGATTTAGTGATTGTCATTGTTTCAGCCAGTAAAGAGTTGACTTTCTTACTAGCAGCTGGTATAGTGCTGTGTTTGGATTTGGGATGAAAATAATGTTGGTAAAACACTGATGGTTTTGGTTGTTGCTAAGCAGTCAAGGCCTTTCCTGCTCCTAACATTGCCCCACCAGCGAGCAGGCTGGGAGTGCACAAGAAGTTGGGAGGAGACAGAGTCAGGACAGCTGATCCCAACTGATGAAAAGAATATTCCATGCCATGTAACAACAAGCTCAGTAAATAAAGCTAGAGGAACAAGAAGGAAGACGGGGGGGCATTTTGAGTGGTAATATTTTTTCTTCCCTAGTAACCGTTATGCATGATGGAGTCCTGTTTTCCTGGAGATGGCTGAACACCTGCCTGCCCATGGGAAGCGGTGAATGAATTAATTGTTTTGCTTTGCTTGTGGGAATGGCTTTTGCTTTACTTATTAAACTGTCTTTACCTCAATCCACAAGTTTTCTCACTTTTACTCTTCCAATTCTCTATCTCATTCCAGCTGTGGGAGTGTATGAACAGCTGTGTGGTCCTAGTTACCAGTTGGAGTTAAACCACGACAAAACACAATCAAACACAAAAATGTTGAAAAGAAAGCAAGGATTCTATGAGTACCGTAACTAACATGATTACTGTCCTCCCATTGTTCAACCAGAGCATATTGACTTGTGTGTTTGTTGAGGCTCTCATTTTATTTACGTGACTTTCATAGAAGAATATTGTAGATCAGTTGTAAAATGCGCGAAAAATAGACCATCTAACAGATTTTTTGGAGACATGTATTCAGACAAATATTGTAGATCAGTTACTGAAACTGAAACAGATTAATGAGATATGTCTTTAAAAAATGTCTTTATATAAATGGGAATTACATAGACAGCTCCCAAAGGTTATTTGCAGCTGAATTCTTAAAAATTTGGCCACTTCTCATCTGTTAACAGTGGTGAGGTTGTACATTTGCACAAACTAAATATATAAGGAAAGCAAAGTGTCCCACTTGTAAACACAGAGAAGGTGGTTGATATGACTGATGGGGTGAATTCTCACAGCTGTCCCCCTTCCTTAAACCTCAGGCATTCAAGGTGAACCATACCAGCTACAGTTCATCTTAAATGTTATATTTTAAACCATGAGGATTGAGGGAGGCAATGAGAGGTCTTACTGCCCACAGCCATCCCAGCAGGAGGGACTATGAGATCCATATTTCTTTCAAGTATCAATTTAAGGAGCATATTTTCTATCATCTCAAAATGGGCTCATTTTGTAAATTTTTGCTACTAAATAATAGCAATATCCTCAATGTACGTTAAAAATAGGACATTTTCTGTTTTCTGTATTAATGGCTGGGCATGTTTGTTTATTTTCACAGTAAGTAAATCATACCACATTACATGAAGTCTCCAAACAGAGGAAGAGAAGAAAGATTTGATCTGCATAAGTCTTGAAACTAAATACTATTGAAACATACCTTACCAATTGCTTACCAGTGTAGACTGAAGTTGAAGTCTTAGCCCAGAGAAATAAAAGTACACATTAAATATTTATTCAAGAGGTTAAAATTAATTTTCTTCCCAAGGCATACAAAGTATGTACGTACTTTGAACTTTCAAACTTATTTTAATAAAAAACAGAAGTTGCAAACTATGCATTCAATAAAATAATATGGACAGAGTCATGGAAAAGAAATTAAATCAATTCTTATGTATTAGTTTATGCTACTGCTTTGTTTTGTTTTTATTTTTGTCTGAAAAGCTTGTTACAACTCATCTGATTCTTACTATCTACCTGCTAGTTTTTATAGATACTAATTCAAGCAAAAGGCTTTGCTTTCAATGAAATTTTCCATTCTCTATGCATTTTAAAGAAACAAAAATATAAATAGCTACATTTTCAAATAAAAGTGGACTCTAAAATGGGCATTTCTGGCGTATTTTGCTAATGATAACAAGACAGTTCTACTCAAATATTTCTACTGGCTCACCGCTTGTGACTTCCATGCATGAAAATCAATCGCAGCTATTGGGTATTACCTTAGTCCTGTACAATGCAATTATTTACATATTTGAATTACCTACCTGAAAGGCACAGACTTATTTTAGGGATAACACTAAATTATATCAGACAACATAACTAATGTTACCATTCAGAAGTACAGTTTTGCTCTCTTTCTATTTTAGTTGTAGCAATGACTGTGGTAGAAAAATTTTCCATGATTGAATCTGTTCTAATACTGGTGTCAACCTTGCCTATCCAGCAGAGAAAAGCAGAGCAAGAAGCTATGAACGAAATGGGAAAAAAGCCTTCCCTTCATCCTCTGGCTTTCATGAAATGCTGCAAACATTTTAGGAAAACAAGTAGTAGCATGAGAAAATTACCCAATGCAACCTGACGCTATGGAGCCATGTCAAGCCCAACTGTACCTTATTTGAATAGAAACTGAAATTTCTTCACAAGTGATCTGCATTAGGAAGGGAAAGGGAAAAAAATGTTTAAAAAAATAATCTGTCCGTCACTAGCTGCTGTGAAGACTTTAAAAACATGGAGAAGACAAGCTAAAAAGCACTGAAGAATGATCTTTCCTCTGCAGATAGTGAATGACTGTTTGCTTTCTACCTTAAACCAGAGTATGTACTTTAATAGAGCTCCACGTTTCCAAAGATGGATGCTCTGTAATATTCCTCTTATTCCTAAAATAGTCTCACATCAAAAAGTATAAAGGTCAGACATAAATTCTTCCCTTAATATTTTCCTCTATGAAAAATATAACAAATAAGTAGTTTTGAATTCCACAAAATATATAAAAATAATTTCCCGTTAAAAGATAAAACACCTAAGGAATGCTGACACTACCACAAGGCATGTGCTTTAGTACCACTGAATTGGTTGATCAGAAAGCTACACTTGTTGTATTTCGTTTATAAGCCTGTGACTTGAATTCATTTCATGCTGATGAATCTTAAATCTTAATAGCTTAAATCACATACATTAAATGCAAGAGAAGCCATTGTGACAATCTATCAAAAGCCTTTCAAATCAAGGCCACAGATGTAATCCTATTTTTATTTTCAGCATAATAATTTTACAGTGACTATGAGTTAATATTAACTGAGAAGGTCCCAGAGAAGTTAACGAAAAGACTCTCCTTAATTTCATGGGCTTTTTCTTAATTTCCCCTCAATTTTACGGGCTGTTTCCATGCCTGACAGAGAGTCATTAGGATCTTACCATTAAAGTGGTTACCTCTTATTTTTACCCTTAGCGAACTGGTCTTTATAACGAAAATGACCCAATCAGTCACTTTCAGTTAGTTTTATGCTTGTACACTAAATAAAAAATGATCCAATTAAAATAATAAACTTGCAGAAAAAAATTAGTGCAAAAACATGGTTTTGTGTAATTTTCATATAATTTTTTTATACTTCCCAAGCACTTGCACACATACAATTCTTACAACAAAAATATAAGGTGAAACTAAGATGTGTTCTAGTATTGCCTTTTCCAGACACTAGTTACAGGATACATGAAGAGAAGACCTAGCTTAAAAAGAAGTATATTTAATTAGCAATCCACAATATTACATGCCACTTGCCAGTTAGTAGAACTTTTCCCCCTCCCTTTATTACAACTCCGTTTTCACTAGTTTTAAGTGTTTGAAGTTCATATCTAATTCAATATATACAAACACACCAAATTATAATCCATCACCTTTTCATGCTTGCAATCACTTTTGATTTTCCAGATCATCTAGACCACTAGTTGGCCTGTCAATGCCAGCCTTTGCTGCTTTCCCTCTTTCTTCAAAGGAAGCAAGAAACTCCACCCTCACTCAACTTTAGGAACAACCAGTGCATCATAACGTTGAGCACTCTTCTGCTACAGGTCATTTTTGTTCTCATCCCTCAATCACCAAGTGTCAGGAGGAAAGAACTATTTGTTTGAAGCAGGAGGACTAATTCAAATTAGCGTAAGTCATTTTACAATGAATTAGTCTTCACAGTTGGACTTATGTAACTGTTTCTCTTAAGATTTTTAAATGGTTGCCCATCACTTGTGTGTCTGAGCACCTGCCCCATATAAATCAACAAAAACAACTCAGCACCTCAAGGATCACAGCCATATTCAGTCCACAACTGTTATGAACCACCCTTCTGTTTGAAGGTACCAAGCTGTAGTCTTCATGATTGCTAGGAGCAGAACAATTTGATTTGACTTAACTGTCTCCAGAGCAGGTCAAAGTACACGGTACCTAAACTTTCTAGCACTGAGAATGATCTTTGGAGAATGTGGTTTTAAATTGGAAAGTATTTCCATCACAACACACAGTAAATGGAATGAATTTTATCATTCCTACTAAAGTAACTCTTGAACATCACTTACAACAGTTGCAAGGACTCATTTTCTACTTTAATCTGAAATTCCGGGTAATGCACATATTAGAAGTGCATTAAAATGCTCTTAACCTGATTGGATTTTTAAAGGGGATGAAAGGTGAATAAATGGGTAAACGTGTTACAGAGAAGTCTGAAAATTGAAATTCCAACTTCTGAATTATTTATGAAAAGTAGCATGGCAGATGAGTAGCGTTTCTTTTTAACTTGCAGAATGAATGTTGTCGGCAATTTTCACAATTCAAGTTCAAGCCTACCTTTCCATCAAAGCAACTTCTCACACATAGACTTCCCACAGCTCTAACACCATACAAAATACTATATGTAACACAAATCAATATCCTTTCATTTGGCATTAGAGTTGGGTAGAGAGTTCCTCGACAGGGACAGAGGTTGCCCATGTTACAAGCAAGGTGAGAGGATGCCTTGATGCACAGTCATGAAAGGAGATGGTCTCCCAGGGCATCAGGCCACTGGGGAAGATGGAAGCCCTGGAGATCCTTGTGGGTTTATATCAGTTGCAGTAGCTTCTAGAAGAGCTTTCAGGGCCTCCAGTTGCACTGCTGATGGAAATTATGAATCAATAATGCTAGGGATGTTTTCAACCTGTTTCAAAAACTGGATCTTGAGAACTTCTAGTTTCTGAGAGCACATACTTCCTTCCAACTGGGACTAGACAAGCATGACAAGGTAGTAATACTTCTTATGCATCACCTTTATAGGAAAAGATTTTCAAGAAACATACTACCTAAAAATGCCATTAACTATTTGAAGACAATGGAGGCTTTGCTTAAAATAGAATGTCCTGTGTAACATTATGCTTAGCGTTTATTTAATAAAAAATTTGTTTCTATAGTTAGGTTTTTATTCACTGGTTTAGTACTCATTTTGTTTCCTCAGTTTAACAATATTTCAGATGCAGTTTCTGAGCCTTGGCATACTTACAAAAGGCTGCCAGGTATTTCACACCTCTTCAAAATAAAATATCATCCAGTACCAGCAAAAGTCAAACATCTTCATGTATATTCTACTTCTTCAGCAACAATATATCCCATAGTCATAACAATAAAGGGTCTGTGCCCACTCTGCCATGCTGACCAGATATCCAGTTTCCATTGTGGTAGTAAAACCAACGAAAGAAAAACCAGAAATGAAGAATATCTTAATAGTTTAAACTGATATGATTTATTTAATTTTGTTTTAAAGAAGTGTTTCCTTTTGAGTTTGATTGTTTGGCACAGGGAAACAGAACATAAATTTAGTCACAATTCATAAAAGGGAAAATAACATGCTGCCTTTGACAGGTCAGGTACTTAGGATACTTCTCAAGGATGTAAGAAGGGCAATCTGAAATACCTCTTCCTGAATGAGGCAGGTGCAAGAATGGAACAGTCAATCTCCCCCTAAAAATGCTCCACTGAATATGAAAGAATAGTAAACAAAAAAGATAGAAAATAAGTATTCTATAATAAGTAAAACAATGGTCTGGTGGTAGCAGAGAAAGATAGTGCCTAAATTAATTATAAAGTAAATCATGATTTATCAGAAGTGGAATTCATTAAGCTTTGTATATATTTAGGTAACAAAACTGTGAAATCTGAAATACTGCTGTAGACTGCAAAATGCTACGGGATTGACAGAAACATGACAAGATACATATATATATATAATTTTAGTATTGTACGTACTACATATACATACTACCCTGTACAGAGAGCACACAAATAAAGAAAATGGTAGTGAAACAAAAGAGTAGATAAATTACAAGATAGACTAAAGAAGGGAGAGCACAGTTAGATGATGATGTATTTGGGTCAATACTACTTTGCAAATGGATTATAAAAATCTCTTTTGGTTCTGTCAAGAGTCAACTGTAGATTTTCAAGACAAGACTTGATCACAGAAAATGTCTGTGAAGTAGCTTGACTGAATAATAATGGTGAATACTGAAACAACAGCTCTGCCAAGTTTAAAAAAATATTACATTTTAAACATTGTTTCAAGTAATTGAGAAATCACTGTAAAGTTTGTTTTTTTTTAAACTGGGCAGAGCTATTTTCCAAATAGTATTGTGGGTGATGCTGATAAAGAAATTATAACTGCGTGTAAGAAAATACTGCCACTTATAGAACACACATCAAGCAGTTTTTAAGCAAATGTTCAGAATGTAACAAAGTTTAACCATGATTCTAATAACAAACAATCAGAAAAAAGGTTGCAGGTACTACTGTATAAAGAAAATCCTTTATAAAGAGCTTATAAAGGAGAATTTCAACTAAGGCTCTTAATGTGGGAATGAAAGTTAGCACACAAGCTACATTCTCCGTTTTGCTCCCAAGATTATGTAGAGAATTATTTTGCAAGAGGAATACAGGGAAAAACGTGGTAATGTTAATCATGTCATCAGGAATTATAATAAAATCTCTGTAAGCTTTGCTCAAGTGCAAGTAGAAACAGGTCCTCAGGTATTTAAGACTTTTCATTAAGTTCACTCCAACCAAATTCTGAATTGATTATAAATGAGACAAGTTTCCTCTCCCATTGGATTCTGCTATCAGTTGTAGTTATATAAGACCATGTTATAGCTACTAGAACAAGCTTTATGTATCGCAGTGCATCAGGAGATAGCGTGTGTAGAGAGAATGACCGGGAAAACAACACAAGATTTGCAATATATGGATGCAATTATCCTAAAAACAGCTTTTATTCTAGTCAGAGATTAAAAAAAACAATGGATTCTGACTTGCTATATTATTGACTTTGATGTATAGAGGACCGTTTTCTACAGCATTTGAAATTGAAAGGAAGTATCTGTGGAAACACATCCAGAACAAGAAAAGGAGAAGAGGACACCCCAGGGAAATGCTTTAGAATTGAATGTGTATTATCAGCTAGTGCGACAAACTAAGTAAAAGCTGAGTTAAATAAATGGATTTTCAATATCTGTGGCTAGAGGCTTCTGAATTAGAATACCTCAGTAATTAGCTCAGATGAAATTTAATTACTCAAAGAATTACCAATGTCTTCATTAGTAACTGGCCCTTTGGTATGGATTATCACATAAATCTTTTTCCATACTGTATCTAATTGAAAGTAAACAAGCCAAAGCTTGGTGTAAACCCATTCAACATACACAAATGAAGCCAGTATTTATGCTAGATCTTATTTTCTCTGAACTCCAATATCCATTTACAGTGCCTAATAAAGAATCAAATACGACAGTAATGCTTATCTGGTCCCCTGCCAAAACACTTGATGGTGAGTCCCTGCCTAACTTAAGTATATAAATTGATATAGCAGAACCTCCAGCTCCAAATCTGAGGCAGCTACTTTCACCTAATCACAGGCTTCATGTTATGAATTAAACATCAAGACATATTTTCAAGATGTGTATGTGAGCGAAAGAGGAGTTAGGAAGCTCCAGGGTGGAGGAGAGGGGGATGGTGGTGCTGGATGCTTGGCATCACATCAACCCTACAGTGCTGGCAACCCTGTGCTATCCCAAGGGAAAACCCATGCACATGTGGGTGTCCCGTTGGGAAGGTGGACACACAGGCAGCTGCAGCAGGAGCTAAGTCGTTGCCATGTAGTTTTGGTTTCTTCAAGGAGACTGCTGCCAGAAAGAGGGATGCTACTGTAGTTCAGCAAAAGATCTTCAATGCCTTTGCACCTCTTTATTCCTCCAAAATGAAGCAAGCAGCCCACACAGCCAAGAAGGAGGGGAGCCCCACATAATGGCTACAGGGAACTATGGTGACATGGTCTCTCATGCCACAGAAGGGCAATGAGCAAGATGCTTCTGCTTAAGGAGACGGTCCTAGGCACCCAAGGCTGGGAGCCACTACTTTCAGACTGATTTGGTTTGAAAGCCTGGGAGACACAAATGCTGTGCCTTATTCGCTACTTGAACAAGTTGTTACAACAGGTACTGTTGCCTTGATTAGGCAACGACATTTCTCTAGTCTCTATTAATATTGTGCATTAGGAAGGCGGGACACAGCATTTAGTATCTTCCCTGAAACATAAGCAAGATCATTACTAGTCATCTATTTTTCTTATTACACTAACTTTACTGAACAAAAGTAACCCATACTTGCAAATTATTTCAGTTGAAGGGTAAGTAAATTCTCCCTAGGTGTTCCTATGCATCACACGTATAACAGAGAAAGACAGATACCTAACTAAGAATTTTCATAAAGATTATTTAAATAATTAAATTATTCCTGTTGCCTGGAGCTATCAATACTATTTACAGCATGTGTGCAATGCAATAAAATGAATAGTGTTTTATTGTATGTAGGGTTTCTCAACACAATACAAAGAAGTTTCTCTGAAGAGGCGGCCTGCAGACAGACTCCAAACAGCATATGCTGCTACTTATTCCAGTTTATAATCCAAACATTACATCCGAGGCAAAAAATAGCATTAAACTTTGTGTTACCGTAGCTACAGAACTGCTTTTGCCCTCTAAGGGAGGAAAAACCCCAAGTAGTTCCTTATTCAGCATGTAGGAATGATGATAGCCATTTGCAGAACTCACTGTGTCTCACACCTACACATAAGTAGGTGAGCAGGTATCATAGTAGATTTAATAAAAAGTCAATATAGGAGCCTAGGATATGTAGGTGTCAAGCCAGCGAGGAAGGCTGGAGTTGTATCTTATTGACAGGATGGTTATAAATCCATATTACGCCCCAGTCCCCCCAAAGGCCATTTAAAGGCCTTCTCACTGCTGCCTTGAAAGAGGAAAATACTAGACACTAATTAATGTATCATCATCTCTGGAAATCATAAAGATGCTGTCAGATGATCTAGGTCAATGCTCTTCTACCCCAGGTACAAGGACCCACTGGAGAGCAGAAAGAAATGTAGATTTGTTCTAAGGGATTAGTGGAAAGGGTCTAAACTTCAGTACATTTTACTTGACCTATATGAACTGTAAAATCAATCTAAGCTACACAAGAATTTATGGATGTGAAACTTGTGTGCTTCCACAAAAATGTTTCTAGGTGTTAGGTTGAAAAAGTTGTTTTTTTTAAAAAAGCACAAACAAAAAAAATCAAACAACCAGAACAGAAGACACCATCCTTAATATAAATATTTCTACTACAAACTTGACTAACTTCTGTCTTTGTTTACTCACAAAGTACTTGCAGCTTCCTGTGATATAAATTTGATTTTTTTTTTTGCCACCTCATCCTCTGAGGAAAGTCAGTATTACCTCTCAATAAGCTAAGCTAACCTAATACAAGTGCTCTAATGGAAATATCTATTTTAACCTATGACAGTTATTACTGTGAAAACAGGAAGAATTAGAACCATTTGTTTTCATGCTTTTACAGTTAAAGGAGACTGCTGCCTTCAGCGAGCTTGTAAAGCATCATCACAGAAATGCTTTCTGGATTTTTCTGTGGAACTTAATTAGAATTCACTACTTCCCAGAACTGCCTCTTCTAATAACTGCTTAGCAACATTTTCACCATATTAATGCATTTTGATGACTTGTATCCAGGTTAGCCAAAAAAAACCCCCACACTCCAATTTACATACACTTTAAAACATAGACTTTCCTGAAGAAATGTGCTAAATGCTATTATGTTTATGTTGATTCTGGAGCTGTTCTGCATATCAGATCTGGAAAATACTGAGGAATATGCAGAGTTTCTTCTTTTTTTGGAGGAAAACAATACTTCAAATATATGCAACCTGTCATCAGAAAGTCACAGACCTCCTCAGTGGCTGGCCTTATAAAAGACTAAAGAATCTGTTAGACAGGATCCAAGAATGGCAAGACTGATGAGCCAGCTGTGGTAGAGAGCATAAATCACAATGCTCCTTTTGCTCAGAACTGATGTGAAGAAAGACCATGTGCTTAACAGAGAGGCCAAAAGCAATCAAGTGTTTCTCTTTTAGATTATATTCTTATTGGACATGTAGCCAATTTTAAACATTTAGAATTAGTTTATTTTCTTGCTTTGTCAAAAAAAGTGAAGCTGGCTATCTTATAGCTCACACAAAGCCAAAAAGTATAGGTGCCGAGTTACACACGGCCTGTGTGCACCATGCACCTCATCACATTTACCCTCCATGTCATTCATTTTCAACTTGAAAACACAGGATCATTAAATTGGTTCCTTAAAGGTCTTTATATGAAGGAAAGCAGAAATTCTCACATAAAAAGATAACATGACAAATTAAGTAGCCAAAATTATAAAGTTATATTTCATGGAAGAAATAGGTGCATCAACTGCACACAATATCAATGACTACTGAAGCTGGATTTAATACTTATGCCGTGAAAAATAGTAAACTTTAACACAAAGCCACATGCAGTAAGTAGAGAAGATAAGAGAACTTTAGCATAAAATTTAATTTTTTTGTCTTGTGCTTGTAGAGCTTTTGTTGACCAAGCTCAACCTCCATCAGATAAGGTGCCAGTTCAGCAAAATATTCTTGTACTTCATCACAAAAGTCTAAGCCTTCATAGATTTGGATGGAACTGAAGCACCTAACTCCCCTGCTTTGCTGAACAGAGGCAGGCTCTATGTGCTATGAATTCGACATGTTTAAATACATTGGAAGATAAAACAAGAGGTTCTTCACAGCAAGCATCTTACTCCAATACACAGGGTCTATAAGAGAGAGAAACATTTGGGGGAGTAGGGGGGATAACAATACTGCCACTGTATTTCAAGTCAGAGATAATAGCAGTGTGACCTGCCAGATGAAGTTAGCACTTTTGCATGAAAACCTGTCATGCTTGTGTTCATTTTTCTTAACAGACATGTATAAGCTCATGCTGTGTACAGTGGCACTTCAAGCACAGCACCTGCTTTCCGATTCGTACAAAAGCGAACATATTTGTTAAACTCAGTCTCCAGTTGACGGACAGCCCAGTGAAACAATCAACACAGACTGAGTTTGCCTGTCACACACATGCATAAATTAATATACAAAATTACATCTAGAATTGCAAATGCACACCACCCCCCTTTTTAAGACAGTCTAGAGAGCAATAATTATTTAACATCTCCAAAATATTTGTGTCTGCGCATAGTCCCAGGCAGTCTGTGCCTGGGCTGAGCAGGGAGGTTGGCACAGATGACCTTGAGAAGTCCCTTCCAACCTCAGCATTCTGAGGACACCTGACTGCTTTCTACATACAACCAAATATCTTACACGTTCTGCTATTTCAACTGAGATTTTAAAGGAAAAAAGAACAGTGAAGTATCTTTCGTAAAATACTCTTGAACCTCAAAATACAGGTGGGCAGTGATAAGTGTAAACACTGTGAAACTTGAAGCTTCACGTTTCTCCTAAAGTTCCCTTAGGAACCTTTTGCTGCTCTAAAGGTAAAAAATCTGAGAGCTTTATACCAGGTGATTTACCAATCTGTTACTACTGAAGAAAAATTTCCAACGTGCACTTCAAGACCAGACATCTCATGTAAATGGAAATATTCATTCATTGCAAATTAATAAATAATAAAATGCTGTAGCAAATCAAACCAGCAGGCAGTAGGGGGAAAGTGCTTGACGCATACACATGTATCTGCCTTATTACAATATATATGATAAAAATTGCCCTAGGCTACTTTTCAATTACAAAGAAAATTCATAGTATTTATTACTGGTAATAATTGATGCCAGAGTATTCGAAAGAAACACAGATTGCAGATAGAACATAAAGAGGATGGCATGCTTTGGACTTTAACTATACAATACAGTATTTCTTAGCAGCAAAATAAAACTTCAATTCTTCTCAATAAGCTTTTCTTTTTAACTTGCATAGTTGAAAGACATACATCTGATACTACTTACCTGAATTTTAGCAATAAAAAAATAAATCTAGTAGATGCTATTTATTCCCTACCTTTAATGCAGACTGAGAAAATTGAAAACATTCACTTTCACAGTAATAGATTTAAAAGGACAAGAAATAATCTGCATTTTCTACTACACATTAGGGTGATGGAAACAACATTCTTACCCATGTATTTTTAATGATATGACCCTGCAACTACGAAGCATAGTCACAAAGCACTGAAAAGTCATTTAACAAGATGAGAAAGCTGTGACTTATTTTATCTGATCCAGAAATGAGCTGTCAAAGTTAAATTGTTATGTAATTAATTGTGCATTTGCTGGCAATTTTTAAACTGTGAATGAAAGACTGTAGTGAAATTGCAAATCATCGAACACTTTCATCTAATACATTTGAGATAATCCTTTGAAGACCACTTTCCCTGGACAAAGTGTTAATGAGAAGCTCCTCACTTTAATAAAATGTCACCTAATAAGTATAACCAAAAAATATAATTTTCATTAAAAAAAACCCAGCTTTCTTAGATGGCCATCATTGGATGGATTCCATAGCTGGTGTTGAAATAAAGATTCAAGACCTGCAAGAAATAATTCACCTTCAGGGTGAGCACTGAAACAGTCTAAGTGACACTCAGCACAAATTTCAATTAACTGATTTACATGGAAGATAATGCATAGGACACCCTGCCTTTATATTATTACACATCTGCAGTTAAATAATATTTGGTTCTTCTCAGTTTTATTCAAAGTGGAGCTAGAAGGGCTACTAATGACCTTTTAACCTTGTTTCACTCTTCCCAAGCATGACACTTGCCCTTCTGTATCTTCACAAAATTCAGTGATTATTGACCATTATGCAGATAAGTTTTGCCAGTTTTCCCCAGATTTTTTTCTTCTGGACATTGAGATTTGGTGTTCTGGTTACTAATAGTCAAGACAACCCTTGAGATACTTTTGTTGGCTTTTTTAGTCAAGGTTTGCCATTCCAAAAAACCTTTGCTGGGCTGTGTTCCACCTGGAGAAGTGAGGATCTAAACAGAGAACGACAAGTGACAGAAGGAAAAATGAATATCCGTTTCCCAAGTGTCACCCAGCCAGCACAGGAGCTGACAGCGTGAAGACAGGCAAATGCTGAAATTGCCGTGAAGTAGCTATTAATGCTGGAACCCAGGCTTGGTATTTTTACTCTAATAAAGCTTTCACACCAATTGTTCATGAGGAGTTCTGTTTTTAAAGATGTTAAAATGATTTTGCTGTTGGGTTTGTTTGTTTTTGTGTTTTTTGTTTTGTTTTTTTATTAATTATTTTTTCATGTTGAAAGAAGCAAACCACAAACAGCAGCTGAAAAGTAAGGGAGATTTGTTTTTAAGTAAGGTCTATTTCAGCTACTCAACATATTAAACAAGCTTGTTTGAGCTACAAACTTCTTGACAGAACATCAGTTCAGTAGTTCATTTCAACTCACCAATACCTGAGAGTTTATGGGTATGGTAACTTTTTAAAATAAAGTATATACAAAAAGGACAGACAACTGAATCTTGAAATGCTTTAAATTAAAGTGCAACATGAATAATATTCCAAGCTGTATCTCAATAAATATACATTAGGACACTTAGTACTTGTACAGGTTCCAGGATTTATACTACATGCATTGTGTCATTCTCTTTACTGCCAATTTTTATTATTTTTTATGAAGCTCACTACCATAATGTCTGCCAAGAACATCTTTTGAAACCTCATACATTCTGTTAAAGCATCAAGAACACTATATTTCAAAAAATGAAAGATTTACTTTAAATGATATCAAGTGAAGCTATTTTTTAAAAAAATTGTATCAAGTGGTGGTTTTATTCATACACTGTTTTCTAATAAGTAAATTTACCTTTTGTAAAGGAACATATACTTTTCTTTTGAGTTTGGTGCTAGGATCATAGGATCATTTTTCAGTTCTGGCCCACCTAGAGCAGCAGGTGCTACAGCAACACCAACATTTACCTACATCATCAAAGCTTGTTTCCAGATGACGACATCCGAGGTTCTCAGTTACACATACATTCATTAGAAAGTTCTCATTATTTAAAATTAAAGCTTCCTGGAAATCAATTCTTGAGGACTTTAACCTGTTGCAGATTACAAACACTGAATCTTCTACATAAAAAAACAGCCAATCATCCCACACAAAAGACACACCTGCTATCAGTATTCTTCCTATATAGCTACTTGCAGCCCGCAACTAACTTTTTAGCATCCTTCACATTAAAGTGTTTCCTACATCTTGAATTATATTAGACCATTAATTCATGAGTTTAACAGTGCGATTGTCTGTTTCCCTTAATTTTTTGTACAATAAAAATATAACGTCTACTTTTGCAACACAAGTTCTAAGAAGGTACACCCCATACCTGCTCTCCTTACATACCCTCATCTCTCTCATGGATCTTTGGTTTGCTGAGCTAGGAGAACTGAAGACTAACAGAATACCTGCACTCTATTTGTATGGAACATGAACACAATACCAGAAGAATAAAAGGTCTCATCCCCTGCGTCAGGTCTAATTTCCTATATATTGCTGCCCAATGGAACAATTCATTTCTTGCTCCCCGTAAACCCCTTTGAATGAAAGCAGGTTTTTCACCCCTCAAACAAGCAAACTAGAAACCCTGAGGAGAACAGCTACAGAAAATGCAGTACACAGAAAAGGTAGGTACTTTTCAGGTCTTAAAAAACAGTCATACAAATAACTTTAGGCAAATTTATGCAAATTACTCATAAGGAAAACCTTAATTTATACTTTGATAATTCAGACAGGTTTTGTTAGGATTTTCAAGCCCTTTTATTACCTTATACCAAAACACCATGCTTTTGTCACTTCAGTAACAAAAACCAATTGTCCTCAGCTACTTTGTTAGCACTTGTTAGTTTCATGAACTATTACCCAGATTTTGTGTCTTCATTAATAATAGGTAGTCTGCTCAAGTTATCTTCTCCTGTACTTAATGCTAAAAGTATCCTTACATTCTATTGTATAATATCTGAAAATTATTATAGTGGTATCCTTAACTATGATATGTTTAACTGTGTATTGTTTGGTTTATCTTGAATCTTTCTGAAATAGGCATGACAAAATATTTTCTGATTAGTGGTAACAAAATAGAATGTCTGCATGCTTAATATCTTATACTTTTTGTGGAAGTCAATGAAGATTAATTCTAAAGAAAAATACAATATTTGGAGATTGCATTAACTTTGCACAGTATCTTTGCCTGCAAGGAGGATTTATGACAAATGGAAATATAATTGGTTGAAAGCAAAGAATTCTTTCTGATCAAATTTAAATTCCACAGCTCCTGTAGGAGTTCAGCTGCATTGCAAAACGTTATGTGCAGTTGTCTTTTTTTTTTAATACTGTGTCTAAATTGAAGCAGGCAGCAAACATTTCACTTTTCAATTAGACAATACCTGTGGCAGAAGCACACATAAAGAGAGAATACTTTAAAGAAACACCCAGTTGTTTTCTCCTTCCATCAAGAGTTCCTGCAAAGGGTGTTGCTTAGACAAAAACTGACAACCAGACCTCTTTTCAAAAATGTAACGTGTTGTTGGCTGTCTTTTTTTTTAAAAAAAAAACAAACCCACAACAACAAAGGCTACTTGCCAATTTTAAAGTGGCTAAAATTAACCATCCCATTAAAAACAAAAAAAACCAAATCCTCCCTTCAAAATATAGTGTTGTTATCCATTAGCAAAGCTGCATAATGTATGAGCCAAAGGTTAAGTTCTAAATCATGTTCAATTGCTTTAAAAAACTACTGATACTTTGATGAGGTAAAGGTACATACTGATAGCATGTTTTCAAATGTATTTTGAGAACTTTATTATAAGACATGCAGCAGTCATTTTGTATTAAGGCTGAAGTTTCTTTCATTAAAGTTATCCCCTCTCCTCCAATACAGACTGCTGGACTAGAAACAAGATTTCTCTTTGCAGTTCATGATTTTTTCTTTTATACACAGACACATACAAACCACCCTTCTCCTCCACCTATAGAAAGTAACATCAAATATGCGCAGGCAAAGCGAGAACATGAGTTTTAGGTGTATTGTTTGCACACTTGCCTCCTGTTCTTTCTAGCATGGTTCATCTTAGTCACAAGAACAATGGCTTTGGGCTTGCTGTTTCTACAGAAATCACTCAAATGTCTCTAAATGCCTCTACCCACCCACTATGAGGATTCAGAAGACAGGTCTAACCCTATCACCACTTAGTTCCTTCATTACTACTCAACTCAAACATCTACTAGAACTCCACAGTGAGGAAGCAGTAAGAAAGAAGGAACTGCAGTGTAACACAACATGCCTGCAGAGCTTTGGTTGTCCTATCCCCCCAGTTATTCTTACTACACCACCTGAATGTATAACAGGCAGTAGTGCTCAAGCAAAGATTGTTAAATCTTGTCAACTGGGTTTAATCTAAATTTGTATCAAAGAGCAGGTCTATTGGAGACTCAACGCAGAATCCCAAGTGAGTGATCAACAGCTCTCTGCAATAGGATGCTTCACAGGAGAGCAGTACAGTTCAATTTTATTGTGCTAGGATAAGCTTCAGTTTCATTGAAAGGACATGAACTAATTACCTTAAAACAATTTAATACATTCTACAACACATTCTGATAATCTTTGGAGAGATATTAAAAGTACATATATATTTCATTAGTACCTACTTGCCTAAAAAGAAATATGAATTATAGGTGATGATTTCATTTAAATTAAAGTTTTACAGTATATTTAAGTAGAGTTTGGGGTGAAAGCTTGGACTACAGAGAGATTCAGAAATGGGTCTTGCTGCACATCTGTTTTCCAGCCCCCAGTGAGCTTGGTGGCTCTCAGCTGCACTTACCACACTTTGCCAACATGCCTCGTACACTGAGGGGCCCAAAACTCGGTACAACATCCCTGATGCAGCCAAATGAGTGTCAAATACAGAAGCAAAGCCATTACCCTCAGCCTGCCTGCTGTATTCTTGCTAATGCCACAGAGTGTTGTGATTCATTTCCATCACCTCCAGGACATGCTGCTGACTCACATTTGACACTGCCCATAAAGACATCCATGACCTTTTCTGGAGGGATGCATTATACGTGCATTATACACTTTAAAAAGAGTTTATAGATAACATGTGGCTTTGCACATTTAGTCTTTTTTTTAAAAAAAGGCTAGTCTGAAATATAGATGTAAGAGGATTGATTTTCAGATAGTGGAAGAGCCTATAAGTCATCTGACATCATGCACCCAGAACAGATCTCAAATTTCTTCCTCCAAGTGTGCAAAACCATCTCACGCTGGGAGGTTATTCCACAGGCTTTGGAGGAGCTGGGTGACCTGTTAGCTAGTTGAGCTCCCTGCGCAGAAGGCTGGTCTGGGCAGCATCCCTCCCCGCAGCCCTGGGACAGTGACGCCACCTGGATCCTACTCCATGTCACCATGGAGTTGCTTATCTTCACATCAGGAGTCAGGATCCAGGTTACACACATGAACTTGGCAGACTTGCCCATGCCGGAGGCAAGCCATGGCACTGCAGCGCCAATGTATGGCATGCACATTAGCTGAGGTGTGAAACTGGAACCAGGTCTGAGACTCTCACTTTCTACGTAGAGATTTGTCTTTGCTAGTGTTTTATGCATTTTCAAACAAAAATCACTAGTCATTCATAAATTTAGTGTTACACACACATACACACTCCATATATACAAAATATATTTTCCTTTCCTTGTCAGAAAAACAAACAGCTGAGCACAAGGAAGCTACTTACACACAGCTGCTTTAGCCCACAGCAGTGTGCAGTGGTTAGAAATAGATACCAAAGTTTAGTTTTTCAGTTTCTAACTATTGTCACAATTTTCAGCATCCTACCCATAGCCAAAACAAGTTACTGAGGTTATGCTTGTGAAGAAATACCAGGTATCCTCAATCTGTCTTCCTTCCCACCAATAACGAGCCACAATAATCTCAGGATTTCAGAACTGAGACAAGACTTTTTTTTTTTCATTGTTTTTGGAGTCCGTTTTGGGGAACATTTGTTTTTTTCTCAGCAACACAGACAAAAAAAAGAAAAAAAAATATGTTGGAAATGAGGTGATATGCATGCTTTTTTTCAACTATAAGCATCAATCTTGTGACTTTCTGAAGTCCAGCAAAGCCTCCCTTTCTCTGTTTCTGAAGGTATATTTATACATACTCCTGTAAAGTTACTAAATGCAAAAAGAAAACAAAAATATTCCCTACAACATTGTTTCAACTCAAAAGTTAAGATTATTTTTCTCCAGATAGTGTTGGGGGAAAAAAAGCTCCTGCAGGCAGGGGAGGAAGGTCAGAGCTCAGCCAGCCAGCAACCCCCGCTACTTTCTAGCACATTCAGTTTGAGCTCTAAAGCCTCGTGGCTGTAGCACATTGCACAGCCTTTACGCTTGATCATTAAAGAAAGCAACCTGTCAACACTGTAGGCTGACAGCTCTGAAAAGATAGATTTGAAAGAATCTTTTTCTGCAGGAAGCATGCATACAAGAACACCAGCGTTACTGCTCCATTCGTCAGAGAACAGACTCCCTTTCATCCAGCATCTTGGTAGCTTCAAAGACAGCACTCTACACAACAATGAAATTCCACGCATTATGAAACATTCGCTACTTTTGCAAGTCTGAAAATTATTAGATTCTAGGAGTCCTTATTCATCTTCTGTCTTAAAATTAGGTATCAGTGTTAGCACTGTTTGAGGATACCACAGAACAGTAATTGTCTGCTCACTGTTCAAATAACTAAAGATTCACAGTTATACGATTTCTCAGAGTTCACCAAGAAAAAGAAACAAGCGTAACTGTTTCAAAACATTCTTCAGATTACTCACAACTCAATGTTAAAGAGATATAAAACTTTTTTCTGAAGTTACTTACGAGTATAAAATATAGGCCAGGGTTGTTCTGGAGACAAAGGAGTGAACCCGTAATATTCAGGTAAGCGAGAAAAGCAGAATGGGTGCAAAACTTCAAAAATTACAGATTTGACTAGTGTGCAAGAGCTCAGAATAAAATGAGACAGTTTCTTTCATCCTGCAGTCTCCACTTAACAGTTACACTGGGCAGTCTGAAGTAACTAATGACAAGCAACATGTAAACAGAACAAGACGCAGCTCCACAGACCCAAAAAAATAGAGAATGGATTGGGTTAATGAGTAAAAAGAGACAGATAGGAGTAGCTGTTGAAAAACAAAGGGTTTAAATTTGACATTACTATTCAGATTGGAAATGGAAGTGGAACAAATGTTGGTTTCTTTCTAACTTCCATAGCAACACACTCACGCTGAAGTTATGTGACTCAGAGGCTGTTTTCTTTAAATGCAGCCATATGGCTTTTAAACCCTTTTGGTTTGATGCCCAGACACAGAATAATTATTTCTTCATTTTATTGTCCTGATAGACTCTGAATACACAAACTTTATGATTTTACTCAAAATTTCCTTTACGTTTCTCAGGTTCCTGCAAGTCAAGCCCAAAGAGCTTTGGTTTTTTACTTAAAAAAAAAAAGTTATTAGAAATCCACAGCAAAATTAGGAATATCTCTATCAGCTTAAAGAGATTTCACATTTTCCAAATACCCTGTGTATTTAATTATACCAAGATAATATTTGTTCCTTGCTTTTAATCAAGTACTTCAATGACAGAGGGTTAAAAATTCACATTTCTCAAATGAAAGTTCAGTCATCAGCAGTTGCAATAAGTATGTATGCTCAAGTCTACACTAAACTTCCATCACAGCAGAGAACAAAGCCTACCAAAACTAAAACACAGACAACTTTATTACACTGAGCCTGTTTAAATGCATTTCTTAATATTCACAAGGTGCATACCAACTTCACAAAGTTATTTAAAAATAAAGCAAAATAGCATGATAGAAGTTCACATCTCTTTTCGAGCAAGAGTTATTGCCAATTTTAGGAAGACATTTTACTTTGAAAGGTAACATTGTCACACTAATAAATTTCATTTTAAGTTATATTTTGGTAATTTTTAGAAAACAGAAACGTATAGAACTATACAGCCAAAAGATCAGCTCATAGATGAAGCCTGCAATCTACAACACAGCTCAACAGCCAGAAACTCAAAGTGGGTTTAGAACCATGGAAAGCACAAATGCCCTCATGTCGTCCATTTTGAAAACAAACTCTTTCAAGTTACTGTTTCTATGTTACTTTCCAATATCCTGTTCTTTCCAATACCATTCACCGGTATTTCATAAAACACAAAAAAGTTTACCATATCTGTTACATTTAAGGAGAATACTACAAAAAGTCGACAAATTTATCTGGTTTTACAAGTCAAAGACTATATGTCAAAACGGAAGCTTTTTTTTTGTGTAAAGAAAAATCTTTAGAAAACCAACTGACCTCTTTTACAAAGACAGTTCATATCACAGAAAAACTCCTCTGCATGTCTGCTGATTAGCTGGAAAATGTTCATGGCCCTTACCCTATAAAGATGCTCTATGGGCTATGAGGCTGGCTTTTAGTATCTGAAGAGGCAACGCTACATTCTTCAGAAGTTTCCTGCAGAATTGCACCCAATTTCTACACTTACTACTGCACCAAACAAGAGTAAACACCATTATGATTTCCAACAGCAAAGAACTACTACTTCTGCCCAAACTGTGAGGTGGAATGGACCTAGCCAGCATCATGCTTGTAGTCATTGACTAGACTAATATAGAGCAGATATCCCATAACTGAAAAAGTACAACATTTTCCCCACCTGAGAGAGTAAAGTTNCAGCAAAGAACTACTACTTCTGCCCAAACTGTGAGGTGGAATGGACCTAGCCAGCATCATGCTTGTAGTCATTGACTAGACTAATATAGAGCAGATATCCCATAACTGGAAAAAGTACCACATTTTCCCCACCTGAGAGAGTAAAGTTAGGACATGGAAGTCTAAGCTCACCTGTAGTATGTATTTACTAAAGCTGGCCTGACACATCTCAAAAAGGAAGGCCTATCCACTTGCCTCTAATTTCAATGCCTCAAAATTATCACTTACAGATTTCTCCTTCCCCCAATTTGACACACAAAATGCAAACATCTTTTATACTAAATATATATATATTTTTAAAAAAT